>JAGVSQ010006542.1:0-15750 GCA_022683975.1 Rhyacophila evoluta | reverse complement strand
TATATACCTGAATCTGTAACCTGGGTTTCAACGGCTCCATCACAGTCCTCGCAAAGATGAATTGGAGTATTGTTATCCAGAATCGATGTTGGAGGAATATTATGACTCTGCCATCTACTTCTGGAGCATTTACTTGTCTCAGAACCGACTCCAGAATCATTTCTTTCGACTTCTGAAGAAGACTTTTTTGAAGCGATTGTCTTATCATTCACAGGAGCTGTAATGATCAGTGAACTATCTTCGCTGGAGTCGGAACCATTTGAGAGATTACTAACTCTACTGCTGAGATCAGAACTTTGTCTTTGGTGGTCAGTTGGTTCTTTGATATTTTCTGCTTCTTCTTCAATAGCCATTTCGTTAGAAGTATTGAAATTGAATGTATAACTGTCTTCAGGAACTATTCCGCGCTCTTTTGCATCGACCAAGTATGATAAAATATCGTACTTTGACGCACCTTCGAATATTGATCGTGTCATTAATTGTTTTTTATCGTCATCTAATCCTATCATGGATGCAGGAGGAGGATTTAAAGGCAAGGGAGGAGGCATGTCGCAAATTTCTTCATAAATTGGATCCGCATTGAGTCGTATTGATTCATAATGATGATCGTCATCTACGGTATTCGAAATTTCAATTTCCGACAGCGTAGCATCGACTAACATCTGATAGAACTTTGATCTAGTAGAATTATCTTCTTCCGTCGAAAGTTCGCTTGCCGATGCGTTGTAGCAATCAGAAAGAGGTTCCGCATCCGATGAAGCACCCATCAACCCGCTCTCATACTCCATACTTTCGTATGGAGCAGAGCAGATATTGTTCCCTGTCGAATTTGTTTGGGAACAGATGCTGTTTCGATTTGACGCAGACGCAGATTCGTCCTTATCAGAAATTATTTTTTCTTCAGATAAATCTACAGTTTCTTGTATTTCCATAATGTCTGCTTCAACTTTAGGAGGTTTATCTTCTTGTAGTTTTAATAATGAAGCATCAATCAACTTTGCCATAGCTTCATCATCTTGGTTCCCTTTATGGTCTTCACTAGTTCTCGATTGTTTCAGTCTAAGCAATGAGTTTTCAATCAACTTAGCTACTAAATCACTATCCAAGCCTTCCGCTAAATGTCCAAGCATTGGGTCTTCTAAAAGTTTTGCTACGAAATCGTTTCGACTCAGATTAGCAACTTCAGCTTCACATTTAATCGGACTTATATTTTCATTTATCATATGCGTAGAAGGTTCACTAATCGCTTTTCCACAAACATGTGGGACTAGATTTCGTTTGACAGCTTCTACGGGATCTCTTAAAAGCACGCTGATATCTTCAGATGTCGATGTCATATCTGAAACATTTTCATTACAACGTGTACCTCTTGATGTTGTATTTTCAGGGGATGAAGATAAAGAAGAAGAATTGGATGTATCTGAACTAAATGAAAGTTTTGTCCCTCTCTTTGTTTTTTCATTTGTTTTGCTATCTTTATTCTTTTTTGGACTTGTTATTGTTATCATACTATCACGATTTAATGTTTCATAATCGACAACAACCAAAGTTTTCCCTGGAGATGAGATAGTTGGACTGGAAGCATTGAATATGCTACCATCTGAATTATTGATATTATCAGACGGGTTATAGGAACTATTATTTTTATTATGGATATAAATCTGATTACTGTGCCTTCCAGGTTCAGAATTTGATCCTTCCGTTTCTGAAAACACGCTAATTGTGACAGCATTGCCAGTATTTTTCACACCGTTAGGACTCGGGTCTCCATTGATCGTCACAGATGACTGATAGATCGGCGTGTCATTGTTCACATTAACGGTGGAATAACAATCATCTCCGCTTATCATAATAGACGTCTTTCTGTGGCTCTCGACGTGCGTGTTATCATTATTATCGGTGTCGTCATTTTGCGTAATGGATAATCTGTGTACACCGGAAGCAAATACTTGCCGCGGTATCTCAGATGATACTTGTACAGTATTTTTCTCTTCGGTATCAATATTATTTGTAGAATTGTTATTGGAGTTATGTTTAGCTCTTACAAATCTAGTCTTTACATAACTTGGCTCTTTTTTAGTAGAAACTGTTTTAACGACCTTCGTTTCTTTTGGCTTTGACCTTGGAGGTGGAGCAGGCAGCAAATTAACTTTACATTCATTTCCACCATTATTTTCATTAATATTCTTTTGATCACTTTCGTCACCATTGTTTTGGGTTTCAGAACCACCTTCCGTTTCCGAAGAATTTAAATCCGATTCCATATCAGCATGATTTAGGATTTCATTATTTGTTTCAGCCTGGTGGGACAGTGGACTGGTACACAAAATAGTAATACTTGAATTCGACGGCTTTTCACTGCTGTCAGAACTACTTGGCGAGGGAGGCGGAGGTGGGCGATCTTTAGGACGTGAAGGCTTATCAATATTGATGATCTCCACCAGACTCTGAGTGCTGACAAATGCTTGTCTTGAATGAGCTCGAAGTGGACGAGGTCTCAAGGCCATTGTATCAAGGAACGAGGGTGATTCTTCTGGTGATCCTTGGACGATCAGCCGTTCTGATTGGCTTCTACGTAATGCTCTTGCATTTATCATAGATGCATCTGCAAAATAAAAAATAACAAAACATTACTAATATGCCATTTACTATTTTTACTAGCAATAGTACCATACCTAAAATTAGACGTTTAAATTATTATTATATCACACAACTTAGGGTAGATTTATATTATCTTTGTCACAATTTGAAAGTTACACAAACATTTTATTAAATAAAATATTCTAATGTTGAACACTGTTAAAAGCTTTTGTTAATATATTTTAATCATACAATTTGAAATACAATGCATTTGTAGATTTGCGTTTTAAATACATATATCTTAAATACTTAAATAGTAGAACCGATAACCTCGTTAACGTCATATTCAATTACTGATTTCATATTAAAAATATGATAATGTAATAATTTATATGAAATAATTAAGACCGTATAATTTATTAAGGATATTTTACAAAAATTCCATTAGTTGTTTTACCAAAAATAATTTGTCAAGAATAAAACAAAAAAGGAAATACTGGTACACATTCCATTCCCATGACAGCAAATAAGAGATTGTATTCTACTTACAGAAAGACTCGTGTTGGACAAGTGTCATTAAATGCACACCAATTTTATATAAAAGAAAATGCAAATCAAATATATTATTTGTTATGCAAAATAATCTTTTATCACTAACTGAGCTGGTGACCAATCTCTGCAAACACAAATACCAATTCGCGTAGGACTATTAATTAAATTATTGGCCGTTGCATAACCAATACGCACCAAGGAGAACTTCATTTAGTAGTTTTGTTTAAATTATTCTCTCGTCTGACATTTTCAATCGACTTTTGTATAAATGTACTAATTTATTTAATAAATTAATATTTTACAAATTGTATTGATTCAAATAAATTAACAGAATTGAATGACATAACTACGAACTGAACAGCAAATTGATGGCCATAAGTTGACAACACGTATCATAGATTTATTAAATTGTTCATAAGGACCAAAAACTTCATAAAAATAAGTATTGAAAAAATAATTTAAATAACTAAAGGCTATATATATATATAAAAAATGGAAACTTCGATCAACAAACGATCAGCAGTTCTTAATTATTCTTAGTTATTATTTACTCATTATGAATATTCTGAAATTGCCTTAACTATTAATGTGATATGGATACATTTTCATTCGCACCATTCACTAAAATTACTTTTGTTTTCCATAACAATACTTACACAGTGTGAATAATATATTACTAAGATTAAGTTATAAGAGATTAGATTATAATATTGAAGATAACAAGATAAATATCTCCGGAATCTACGGTTAGAGTAAACTCACAAGTCTACACACTATTTGCCGAACTAATTAGGTCCACAAATCAGACTGCATTTAAACTTCATTAGTTATGTAGAGAATACAGCTTTTAAAAGTCTATAGCAATTGAAAAGCTCAAGTTATTTATATAGCCTTTACGTATACCTTGACCGTTTGAAAAATTTAACACCATATATATATATATATATACTTTACAAGCACAACAGGTTTTATATAAGTATTGATTTCCTAGTAACCATTTATGAACAATAGTTTTATCTTACCATTATAATGCATTCTATAATCAAATCTTTGTTCTGAAATATTCAATTACGGCAGAACCGTTCAATTTATTTATCAATAGACACGGAGATGAAACAAAATCGCTTCCATAGATGACTAGCCGTACTCTATTCATAGATAATAGATAATCTAATTTGATGGATTAATTATATTTGTAGCCTTGACTTTTAATTGTATACCAAAATACCTATGGATATATCATAGGCATAACAAAATAGATAAACACTGCACGATTTTTTTTTAATGAAACTTTATGAAATTCAATTTGACTTCTGATTTTTTGCGTATTATTTTATACAACTTTATCATTAACCACATTCAACTTTACAATCACAAAATTAGACATGGATTCATGAACTTAATAATAACGTGATATATTATATTCAATATTTGTATCAATTCAAAGGTGGGCCGAACAGAAATTCATAATCAAAATTGAAATTTTGCCTACAAGTAATTTTAAATTGGCCACTTATTTTTTACATATACATTCTACATAGGCCACCACGTAGTGATTCTATGATTCTCTGTCACTCCCGAATCACTTTACATTCTTTCAGCTCATTCCTAGTATTCTTAACTCTGCTAAATACGTCACGTAAATAATAAATACTTTACAATCTTTTAAGTTCCTGAAACCTCAACTTTAATAAAAGTTTAATATAACAGTTCAACTTCTTCTCACTCTGAAAATCATTTTAATAAAATCGTCTTCATGATGAGAAGTCGTAGTATTACAATATATTAATCTAAAAAAGAAAACTTTCATTATTCGCGTTGTTTATGGGTATCATGAACTTGTATAAAAAGTCATGTTTTCACTTTTGCTATTTCAGCGCGTATTTGACCTATAGGCAATTAACGTGTCGGCGTGTTAAAAATCAAAGTACCCATCAAACTATCACTTATTTATTGTCAGTTTTATGATACTGAAAGTGATGTTCATCATGATTATTAATGAATAATATAATTTTGATTATCTGACTAGAACAGCACAATGAAATCGAAAGATGGTGGATAGGAAGAGCAATAATTTGTAACATCCGCGAAAGACGTAGCGTAACACCCTAAGGACAGTGAACTCATAATATATGAGTCTATAGAACATTGATTGGAGGCTGTGGACTCATATGTGAGTCCTAAATCATCCATTTATTTTATTTTCCATTAGAAAATACTGGGTTACGATTTAGTTTGCTTGTGAATATTAACGAGAGATAGTAGTATAGGATTTCAACATTTGCACATTTTATCGCGAATTTCGCCAGCCACCATGCAGAATTTAGCAACGAATCATCGCCTAGCGGTTACGTTGTTAATATGGTTTATCAAAATACGATATAATAAATTTTAAATTGGGCATTATAATATTTTAAAGATGGTGCATTTTTTTTTTTATTACGTAATTTCACAAAATAAAATATTGGTGCTAGGATTGCAACCTTCATATCTTGCAATGAAATATATTTTCAATACCAATTAAAGAAAGATTTTTTCCATATTTTTTTATGGAATTAATGTAAGTCAATCATTTTCTACCACTAAATTTGATACCAATAATCATTTTCGAGTTTATCATAATCAATGTTTTTCTCCAACTACTGTTGTACCAAGTATTTTATAACAATAATATCTTACATCAAGAAGCATACTACTTTATTTTTCCGGATGTAACTTTAATATTGGTCACATTAAGAAACCAATGAATAAAATAAGTATTCAGTTGTATATGGTTTTATGATAAGAAAGACATGCATGTATAAAGTACGGTAATATCAATGAATTTTTAATAGACTCTTTCATTTTTGGGGATTTAAACTTTTAAAGCTGACGCATATAAAATAAATATTAGTAATGGAAAAGTTTGGTGTTTAAAAATATGAAAATTAATTGTATATGACGGTAAAAGTACGTAATATTATTTTTTTGAAATAAATAATACGATACGTCAGGTAATATGTTAATAGGAGTGTAAAATTGCTCAATTATTTATAAAATCTACGAACTATTCGTCAAAGGTCACATTCAAATTGGCTGCCATTACAGTTCAATATTTCACGGCATCTGTTGTAGAAATCTAAGAACTGGCTATAGAATAAGTATGCAACATTTCAAACAAGATTACACCTTAACAACCGTTGAATAAATTTTGTGAGTCGTCAGTTCCGGAAGATTTGCTCGATACATAAAATTACACCTTCATTAAACAGATTTCAACGCGCAAAGTTCATATATTTAATTTAGTTATTATCTTTTTGAATGTGCTTTCAAATAATACACACAAATTTCACCGTTTTATTTTCATACAAGCTACGTGTATTGATTAGATAAATCGTAACAATACGCCAAAACTTTCACATAAATAAGTATGTTAAAAAAATGTCAAATATATATATAAGCTCATTTTTCTTTTCATTTCTTTGCTCATTCAACTGATTGTATTTTTTTTTTTGTAAAAAAGTTTAAAAGTCATAAATGTATTATTTCAATTGAAGAAGGTTTATATTCTTCTAACATCAAAAATAAAGTCAGACTAAATGGTATATTTATTATTTATATCGACTGTAGAACGACAAAAAGACGTAACTCTTTACTTTGTTAAAAATAGCTCGTTTAATAACACCAATATAACAGCAAAATATTTTATGCACTTTTCCATATCACATTATGACGGAAACATCGACTGGACGGGATATATTTACATGAAAATCAATCTATTATGTCCATTAGTAAAAACGATGTCACAAACCTAAAAAATGTGTTTTGATTTTTATGCACTTCAGTGAAACATTTTTATGACATAATCATATTAAAAACAGCTTATCGGCATATCAATTTATTAAAATATGTACTTTATGTCCTTATTTAATACAAAAACTCTGACTAGTATAATCCAAATATATATTTAACATTTGGCCTGCGGGACCCGTAATATTAGGTGATTATGTTCTCCAGCGGTTATCTGCTGGACTTGGAACGTTCCGTGCTTCATAGTCAAAGACTCTTACTACATTTTTATAAGATTTTTTTTTTCTCTCTAAATTTTGTAAATTTCGTCACTTATCGTATCAATTTACAAGTATGTTTAGGCTATTTTACTGTTGAAAATAAGTTTTTGACGGAAATCGTCTTTTTTGACCTAATTTAGCTTTTTTCGGTTCGGATAAAATATTTTAAATACTTTCGTAAATTTTCAGTACAGAGTTCATTAATGCCGATGACAATTCTTTAGTACTTTTTCTCAAAAATTACAATTTACCATCTTAGTCTTAAGTGATAATTATATAAGCTGCAAACATTACTATACTATAATATTGATATTGTTTATAAATTGACTCTGCATAGAATAATGAGTACAATAAACAAAGAAATATATGAAACTGTTTTAGAGACCATGTTAATTTTTGCAAACGTTAAGCGTATTTTGCGAATTTTCCAAAAATAGCCCGCAGCTTAAGTGTTAAACTAATATTATAGAGCTGGAATTGATAAATTAGTAAATATTATTGTTTGAGGCTTGTCATTAAAATGAAATGTTTCAAGCATCAATTATTTTACTCCAACTATCAAATTATTATCCCACGAAAAAAAATTCTATTGAAATAAGTTTTCCAAAAAGAAATGTAGTAGAGTTTATATTAAAGTGAAGCCATGAAGTTCCAGATACGGCATATTAATTACAGTGATTGACTGTAAATCATTTACATTACGACGCTGTATCAAATATTATTGTTACCATAAGTCGTTTTTCTATTCTTCTGCTTCTCAAACAAGAGAGAAAGTTGTGTTGATGTAAATATGCAAAACGAAATAATTACTTTTTGACCGTTGAGTAATGGTACATTAAGTTAAAAAAGAGCTTGGGCAAGTTTAATTAATGGATGCAGTCAGACTGACAGCTCTCCGGCTCCGTTGTATGTATTGTGTAATTTTCTTCAAAGAAGGAAACTGATTTCATCGATAATCGATTTTAACTCAATCATTTTTTTTCTCTTTTAGTACCTATGTTCAAAGTTCCGGGCTTAGGTAATACAAATTAACTGAAGTTTTTATGTAACTATCCATGTAGCCTTGTATATTATACTTTAAAGTAAAAATGCGAGATTTGAATGAATATAATATCAATTGTGAAAAGAAAACGGACTTAGACCTTAAATTTTAAAATAGCTTTTATTCGATAGCCACAACGTATACAAATTAACACACATTCTATCAAAAGGACGTGAGTTGAAAATGGAAAATCAGTGTGTTAGTTTTTTAATACCATGTTTGCTCCCAAAGTGGAGCATATGGATCGTAACATTGTGAAAAAATCCACTCTGAAAGTGGAGTATATGGATCATCGCAATGTGAAGACGACTTGGCAGATTATTTTTCACGAGAATCGTTTGTCAGAAAATTACTCAACCCGATGAAGATCCAGTCTTACAGTTTAAGATTTTTTAAATCCGACAGATGGGGAATCGAACCCCTATTCCTGGATTGCTAAGCGCACACGCTACTAACTACGGTTACTGGGAAGACATTAATTTTCATTAAGCATTTAAATTTGATAATAAGATGGCCTATCAGGCTTGCGACCAGGAAAAAAGGCTTCCACCCAATCAATTTTCCTAGTTTTCCTCAAATAATTAATCATATTAATATCATATTGATTAGATAAACTACCAGTCTTCGTTTTCGTGTTCTTCAATGTTATGTCTGTGTAATGTTTGGAAATTGTTCCTGAATCACAAAAAAAAACGTTTTCTGACAATGTAAAAAAAAGTTCAATGTGGATAACGTTTTTTTTTCTTTCCGCGGTTGATATGATACCGTTTGAAGTAACAATAGAATAGGGCAGTTTATTGAAAAGAATTACAGTATAACTTTGATATAAGGGCGTCCGTTAAAGCCTAAAGTCCGTTATAAAAAAATAAGTTTTCCGAATGCATTTTTAAGTGACGCAATATAAGGTCAGTAAAGTTTTAAAAAAAAATCAAGTTTTCTTGCACTTTTATAATCAACTCTCTAAATAATGTTAATTTTATAAATATAGTTGTATTTCGTGATCTAAAACATGGTCAATACATATTATTAAATCATCTAAATACGATTTTATCACTGTTTTTTTTAGTTTTTTTTTCGCCCTCGCAATAGTCACCTTCATCTTCATTTTCAAAGACCTCATCTTCTGCTATTTCACTTTCAGTCATATTTTTCTGCTTTTAGACACTATAAAACATTTCCTTTGGCTACTTATTCTCCAGCACGATTCTGTACTGTCTTACAGAATTCAGTAATACTTCTAAATAAATGTCTTCATCTTAGTCATTTAACAAAGTTTTTCAAGCATTTTACAAAGTTTACAATTTCACTTCATTGCGGATATTTTCCGGGATTCTGTTATGTCAAAGTTTTACTGTATTATTAACAAGTGATAGTTTAACTTTATGATCAATTTACTGTTCGATTTGAGAATAGACCAAGCAATTAATTCTCTGACATATTAAAAGTTATGGAACAACACTAAAGCTGGCTGAAAAACTGCCTATAAAACAACACGAATGTATTTTATTTGATAAAGTGTTACAAACTGTAAATGTAACATGCGTATTCTTTGTTTATAATATAAATAAGCAAATCGCATGTCAAATAATCCTCAAAAAGTTACACCTCCAGTCGTCGATTTCTATTTGCAATATACGTTTGCAGTATTATTTTTATAGCACATTTATTCTTACTCGATCACCACATCAATTCGCTTGAAGAATGTGCTCTCCCATCACTTTTATAATAATTGCTTTAGAAACTAACAAATCATGAGCGTGCTCGGAACAAGGGTCACGGAATTGAACCCAGTGACATCTAGCGTGTAAGAAATTCGTTATCCTTTGAGCCATCGTGTTACCGAGCGGCTTGAGAGTGATTCATGCTTTCATTAAATTTCTTTGCCAGTTGAAGCAGCTGTTCACTAAACGTTCTAATGCTTAACTAACCATCAATCATTTTCATTCAATTTTTATTTGAAAAAATAATTAATTTAATCAATATTATTCGCGTGATGATTCAAATTATTATGAGATAGATAACATAGTAACAGTTTAGTGACAAGTCCGCGCAAGACAACTGTGTGTACTAAAAAAGACATATTATGATACCATTTATACTGAATTCGTGTAATTAAAGTATAGGCAAATTTATATATTTTATTTTAAATGATGCGCTTTTACAATAAAAAAGTGTGAGCAAGATAAGCTTAGGGTTTGATGTGGATGACTAAATTTTTTTGGGTTTGTAAGGGCTTATGGAGGTTAAATATTATTGATGCCACTTAGCTGTTTACACAGTTTTATTTAAATTAATTTTTTTATTTATTTTAGTTCTGTTTTATTTTTAAATATTATATATGAATCCACCTATACTACAATTAACGAAAATTCAAATAAAATATTTTAATTTTCTTTGTGAGTCTGCACAGTTTTTGCATACCCAGGCAAGCATATAGCTTTTTAAAACTCATATCTGTACATAAAAAGGACTGTTCTTAATTCACTCCAACTATTTAGAGAAGAGAATATTTACTACTCTTAAAATCAAAACCCTCCAGACTCTTTGAATACAAAATGTAGAAATATTCATGCCTTAAAAAATGTCGTGGCTTTTCTTCCAATCCGTTACCTAGTTTTAGGCACTTATTTCACTGAGTGATATATCTCAAAATAACTATAAAAGCAAACCATTTGGGTATACATTTACTTAAAAGAAATGAGACGAAATATTGCAAAATGATTGACATTCAATTTGTCACAATGGGCACCTATAAATATAACACAACATGACCGATATTGAACAGTGAAACATCGGCAATTTTTGTTCATTCTCATAATCTTATTACCTCGATATCCATTTCATATGAATATTTAATAAAGAAATACAATTAAACTAATAAAAATAATAGTATAATTACGAATTATAATCATTAAAAATTGGTTATCACATGAATTTCAAACGTATAGTATATTAATAATAACTTATAAATCAAAATTTTGGTATTCTATTGGTATATGTATAATTTTCTTTCATTAGAATACCTATAAATACAAATTCAATAGCACATACCCCTGCTTAATATCTTTCAACTGTATGATAATATAAGCCCATATACATTTATACATATTTCTACAATAAAACAAACTTGTTTATTATATTTAAGTAACAAAAATTTGAAATATTCTCGTGTACCCGTTCAATCAAGTCTTGTACAGTCTCCACACATGTTATTCATACAAAAGTTCAATGGGATTTATAACATTACAACCAACCACATATTACAGCTTTTCCCGCATAGAAAGTGTATGCGAACAGCAGACATGTGAGAGTTTTTTTTATATATCATGTATTCGAGCTAGCAAAATAGGTGCATCATTAAAACCAGTTCGAAGGTTTTTTCATACACCCAATCACATTTTATGATTCCTACAATAATACGATACATTTTCTCTTAAGCGTCCAGTAGACTTTTAATATGTAATTAAAAGTAAAAAAATTCAAAAACTTTAACTTATTAATTATATACAAACAAGTAAAAATTGTGAAATGTAAAATTTAAATGGCATTAGACAAAAGCGAATGTTAAAATGACGAGTATTTTAATATGAATTTTGTTGTACATTCGCGCACAGGTGAAATATGAAAATTTTGCCGAGTTACTAGACAAACTACAAGTGAAAATAACTTGAATAACGTGTTGATTTGTTTGTGCCCACGTTTTTGTATACTATATCTTGTTTTATGTTGTTATAATGATTCTACAAATACTGTGTTTTCCAAAGAAAAAACAACTTGAAAATATTTTAAGCAAACAAAAAATATTCTTTAATAGATTTTGTTATTTCATCTAAGAGACTGTAATATTTTCTCTATATCTAAATCTTTGGTCGATTATATGATGTAAATATAAAACTTTTTCTTAAAAAGTTATTTTAAAATCGTGAATTGTAATCATATATATATTGTATATATACACATAATTATGGCGAGGTGTTTGTATATTTAAAATATTCAAATTACATAGATACAAGAAAGATTTTTTAAACATAATATTCACAGATGCAGTGCTGAAAACTCTATGGGTTAATCAATTGTAAATTAAACTAACCACTTAATTTGACAAAATAACTCTTTATTATAGGAATTAGGGAATCAATATACATACTTCATTTTTGGATTGAATATTTCCAAACTATAAATTTATGGGATTCGGGACGCTTATGGTTGAAAATACATGTTTTATGTCTATTATGCGTAATGTATTTATTTTTCATTAAGATACAATTAAGTTTGATAAAAAATACTAGATTTGCTGGATATCCAAATAATGCTTCAACAAGTTTTTTTACTCTGGCGTAAACTGCTGACAAAAAATGTTCTTTTATACGTGTCACTAAATCAATATAGTATGGTTATTGTCTTGAAAGATTAAACACCAATAATTTATTTGGACATTGATTTCTATCACACCGGTAATATATTTTTTTTGATTGACAATCGTTAATAAAAAAACTTCAATGCAAAAAAAGTATAAGATGTATTTTCCCTTCAATTTTTTAAATAAGAATTTAAATGTCTAAAACTGTGACATTATAATGAGTATTTATTTACACTACGTTTGAAATGTAATAAATCAAATTTAAACCCACTGTTTCAGTCCCATTACATCTATTGTAGCCTTTCGGAAGTAACAAAACCTTTGAAACTATGTGACCTTAATAGAATTTCATGAATTATGATTAATATTTTAACACACTTATAATGTGTATTTTGTGTAGATAAAATAATAATACATGCCCCATCATAATTATAAGAAATAGCGTTCAATTTAATGAAAATAAACTCCCATGATGTTTATAAAGGAATTAATTTCAAATATCTATTATTATTACAATTCATATCATACAATACTGAATTAAAAAAACTATAATGAGTATTATAATAATGAAATACCTGTGTAACATTGTAAGTAGTTTTTTTTTTTGTTGTATAATTAAGATGAATTCAATTTATAAAGTAGGCATCTACCTTTTCTTATCAGTAAACACAATAAAAAACCAAGTAATGCTGACTCACTTTGGGTAAAAGCTTCTGTTTGCTCTGGTCCAAGGTAGTTGAGGCTATTTTAATGCAGCTTGTCCATAAATAACTGCCAAGAATTTAGTGCAATGTGGGTCGTTTAGTGTCGTTATGCATATTTATAAGCCAATTATATTGCTGCGAGATATTCACTGATTCAGAATAAGCAAGTTTTATTGTAATTTTTATGTCACTTTAGCGAAAACTTCGCCCTCGGCAAGGCGATTTCCACAGTACTTAACGTCATATGACTTTATACTAAACGTATTTCGTTATTTGTATTTGTCTTTAATTCCATGTACATGTGACGCTGGAATTAAGCTAAGTGATTGAAAATCATTTTGAAAAATATTACAAAACAGCACTTAGTCACTACAATATATTTTTATATATCCCAATCAGAATATTATTTATAAATTATATAATATGATAGTAAATTACATCTAATTTGTCTCATATTTATAGTTTAGAACAGGGTCGTTAAACTTTTCTTCCCATCAATCCCTACAAAGCTTATTTTTATTGATTGATTTATATTTTACAAAGAAAACATGGATCATCTAGATTCTAGACTGACCCTCAAAAAAGTTATTTTGTTCGAGTATATATTTATTTAAAAATAATAGTACATATCATTTTTTTCTTGACAGAACTAACTTTAGTTTAACAGGTGGCTGAGGGGTAAGTATGCGCGTTTTTCAGTCAGAATGTACGGATAAGATTCAGCCAGCTGTTAGATTTTAAAAAATTCAAAGATACGGAACTAAATTTTTAATGAACTGAACAATTAATTGACAATCAATTCTCGTAAAAAAATCTTTCAGCATGCGGAGATTTATATACGCCATATTTTAAAGTAATAATTTTTGCACTGATTAATATGACAGTATAATCAATATCGACCGTGGAAAGGAAAAAATACGTAAGTCACTTAAACAAATTTTACAGGAGACACAAAAAACGTTTATTTCATGATTTTGGGCCAAATTCAAAATATGACACTGGCTGTAATAAATATCAAAATTGTGGTTTTATTTATTCAATATGACATTAATTCAATAACTTATTTAAAAAATAGCAATTAATTGACTAGGTGGAAGTCCGTTTTCCTCGTCACAAATTTTACAGGCTATCCTTTTTCAAGCTGAAAAGCTAAATTATGACACTATTTCCGTATTTTCAGCTTACATCCTTTTGATATAACGTGTTTACAGTTGAATGCATTATGATTATAGAATAAAAGCTATTTTTTTTAAATTGAGGGTTACGTAGTTTTTCTTTTTCACAGTCGATATTTATATAAAATAATCATTTAAGCCAAACACTAAGCTGATATTTATAGCCTAATTTAATATTTTCAAAACGTTTTCAGCCAATGACCAACGAGATCTAAACAAATACATTCACGAACCAATAAAAATTGTATCTATTCAATATAAATAAAAGTACTCTTAATTTTAAATGCTTTTGAAACAAAAATTAAATTCACTTGAAAATAAGGTTTTTTACAATTATAGATTGCTATTAAAATAAAACTAAATTGTTTATCTGGAAAATAACCGTCAGTTGAAAAATATGTATAAAGTAATTTAAATAAAAGTGCACTTAAAGAAAGGTATATAATTATTTAGAAAGACCGGCCTATTCGATTTCTTTTATATTGCATAGAATATTTAACAGGTTATATTATGACAACGTTTTGAATAAATACTTATCAATCAATTATACTTTTTTGCCTTTTTTACTGACTGATACACATGTTATATTAGTTCTTAAGTAGTTTCGATTTCGAAATTTGTCGAATGTGGGACATCGTATTAATATCTATTAATGCAAAGAGGCGCCATAAGTAAAAATGGTACGGAAGTAATAATCCAATAGAAAATGCGATTAAATTTAATTGCTTAGCGAGCTTATCGCATTGCACATCTCGGAAACTGGATAATTTGCCTTCAAGGCATACTATTTACATACCACGCTTTACATTGATACCTTGATGTCTAATATTAAAGTGTTATTTACAAGTCTCCAAGATTGCAATAATTACTGTCGATACATGTTTCGAGAATTAATAATAGTGTGAATATAGATTGTAGGTTTTGACGCGTTTCAAGAATCCGATGTGTTCATGTAAGATCCAATACAATTTAAATATCTTACTTTATGCTATTTCATTTAATATCTCATAAACGTTATCATGCTGTGCCTACAGTAGCACATTCAAAGCTTTTCAATATATAACTAATTGCTTCTTTCTCGTACAGCTCATCTTCCAGTCGTCCTTCATATTCAAATGAAGTAGCTAATATATTTATCAGGATCATAAATACCGCAAATGTTTACTCTATCGAGAATTTGATTTAATGTTTTATCAATTTGATGTATGAGTCGTACACTAAATAATGTATTTTGTTTAAATTCTGAATTATTTAAAACTGGTAAACTTCCATATGTGAGATCACTGTT
>JAGVSQ010006541.1:570-11906 GCA_022683975.1 Rhyacophila evoluta | reverse complement strand
TGGTTTGATATTTTTTGTTTGTAAACATTTTGTTTTTGTTTTTCTGTCGATGTTGTGATAACGTAAATTGTCTTAGGTTTGCACGTGCGCCGTGCGCAATTGTCTTGAATGCAAGGAGAGACTCCGCATTGCTATGGCTCACAATGGCTCTCATAGGGGGGGCTCCCCAAAGGTAAAGCACACTTCTACTACAAAATCCGACTACAAGAGCTTCTCTATTTACAAACATACCAAATACATATATATGAACATAGTAACACAAATAATGTCTTGTCCAAGATTAAAGTTTCTATCGGCTATTAACCTCATTTTTTAAAATAACATAAAATTATTTGAAACTCATATATTTCTACCTAAGTAATAGATGTAGAAATATGTATTTGGCTCATCCTAGGATTTAATAGTTGCAAGAAGAAGTTGGGTTGTATAACTGTATTTCAAAACTTAATAGGAGTTTCAGTGAAGTTAAAATTCTCGATTAGACACAAGAAAAATTATATAAATTTCAAATAATATCGAGTTTTTAGAAAATTTATATCAAACGTCTTAAAAATAATCATATTTATCGAATACGTTTGATTCTTCAATTTTTACTGTGACAATATTACCATAAAACTTTAAAATCATATAAAACAATTCTATATCTTAATAATATAATACATAACACAGTTCAAATGGTTTTAAAATCTTTAAGAATCTAACTTTTCATATGTCTCTGTTTACATAAATACATATATATTTAAATATAATATTTTTTATATGCAATATACAAATTCTTAAAAATGTTTAATTATCATAGAATCATTATGTAATCAAATGCAAGCTGCTGATTTCTATTATTATAATCATATTTTTTTTATGGGTAAGTTTTATTTCAGAGTATTTGTAAGTATAGAAGCTCTTGTATGTAACATTAACACATAAACGTAATTACTACATCTATCTACACAACGTGTTTGTGCCGTATCAAGTAGATCACTGAATTAAAACAACATCATAAAACACACAAATGATATAGTTTATGTTGAAAAGGGTCTTATTTAATATAAATTTTATTTAGCATGAAAATTCATTGAGTATGTCAGGAAATTTTTGATAAAGTATATTAATTCATATAGTATGAAGGGTTATAGAGATAGGTTCATAATATTATATAGATCAGAAAGTATAATATTTATTATTTTTTGTTTTAGTGAATATATTGATATGATAATATTTAAATTATAAATTTTATTGCAAATATTTACTGTAATTTAACCTATTAGCATTTGTAGAAACCTTATTTTTATAATTGTAGGTGTAGATAATAATTTATCCAAGTTTCCTTGCAGTACTTAAAAAATATTTGAATAAATAGGTAAATATAATAGTTCAACTTAATTTACAATTTTAACAGGGAAATACACCATCATATTAGCAGCTGAGACTCGAACCATTATTTAAACCCTAATAAAGATAAGAGATGTCACTTTTCCAAATAGCAAATATTTCAGTAGTTTCAGGCTGTAAATGGCATATAATTTATTATGCGCATTAAAATGGACATAATTGCGTTTATAATGTTATTGATAAAATTATTTCAATTTCAGAGTGTTGTGGAGAGTTTGAGTAGTGGTTCAAGCCCGGTGAAAGATCCTGAACGACTTTTACAAGACATGGATGTCAATAGACTACGAGCAGTCATCTATCGAGATGTGGTAATATTATTATTTTATATCATTATTTAACAGATACATATTATCGTAAGGATGTGTGAATGTTTTAAAACAATAATTAATATACAACTTACGACAGGTTTTACAAGAGAAGGAGAAAATTTTAGCAACAATTAAAACTGATTATTAATATTTCCATGACATTCACACATTTTATAAAAAAATATTGATCTTTGATTTGAATAATTGGAAGTATTTATTTTTGCAACATTAACATCTAAAAGTTTTTCCTGCAGTAAGTAGCTGGTTCCTCGTAGTCACATTGTTAAATAAAAACAATTAATTTTTCTACTTCTATTTAAAGGAGGAGACAAAACAGGCACAGTTCCTTTCACTGGCCATCGTTTACTTCATCTCTGTGTTGATGGTCTCCAAATACCGAGATATATTGGAACCGCCACCACCAGCCGCTCCGCCTTCCCCAGCGATATCTAGGAGAGACCACGCTGTGCAACCGGCACACGCAAAGCATGAAGGACAAGGTGACCATTTGTGAATTAATTACATTTCACTTTTTACATAGAGACCCGTATTCTTTCGCTGTTTCAACCGTTAGTAAAATTGCTTTCACACATAAATTTTTAGTCAACGCTAAAATAAATAATTCACACGCTAGCAACACAGTTTGATTTTACTATAAAAAATTTAAGCTTGATTTTTATCACAGTAGACCTTAACTGAGGATTCTTTTGATTCACAAGTTAACTCTTGTTTTTTGATAGTTTGATTTGTTACATTTCCTTTTCTAATGGATACTAATTGTTGAATAGAACAACACATTGTATTTTCATTATCAACTAAGATAAATAGTAATTTCTATCGTTTCACTAATTTTAAAATCAATTTATTGACAAGTTGCTAAATGTAAATAAAAAAAAGAGTCTTTAGCTATTCAAAGGGCTAAGTATCACTGCTTTACTTGATAGCCATGTCACACAGCTGTTAAAAAAATAAACAACAGCGTCATTTTTGTGTGTTAACAATTTTACTGACTAAATGAAAAGTCAATGAAAAACAGTCAAATTCAACACTATTTACATTATTTTCATAATCAATTCAACTTCACTTTTATTGCAATGATTAAATAAATTTGACTGAAATTTCATTGTCTTTGATACGTTTTAAATCAAAACATACTGTGTCAGGTGGGGAATATCAAAAACTTGTATTGTTTTTTAATCATCGTATATCTAACAATTGTCGAATTTTGTTTGTCTACTATTGTGTATAACTTTTTCAATAAAATTTATTGTAATATTCGCTGATGTTATATTCAATTTCAAATAAATAATTTATGGTGTGTTTTGTGAAACCTAATAAATAATTGTTAAATCAAATTAATCAATCGACAGAATAGTTATTATCCTAAGAAATACAAAGATATCTATGATAAACTCTGATATGAACCATAGAGATCACTGTTTCTTAAATAACTATAATGTTGTAATTGATATTATGATAACTATTAATGTTTTGGTTTCACAATTTCATGCTTTGTAATTTACATTTCTTTATATTTATACTTCTTGTTGATAATGTAAATTTTTGTATTTTATTAAAGTTATATTCATTGTAACGTTTATATATGTTCTAAAAATTGAAATGATTCATAGTGGTGAATTTTACCACATTTATGGTTCGTTCATGATGTATAGTTATTATTTTACGGACATTATCGGAGGATGTGTTTTATAGATCCATTTAAAGTAGTTTTTCATTTATTCCGGTATTTCATAACAGTAAAAGCATGGTTGTCTTTTCTGCTAATGACTGTTAATAATTATTAATTTTGATAATTCCAATTACATATTGTTATTATGTGATGCACTTAGCTGCACTTTAGTCCTTATTCATTCCCCACAATTATATTGATTTATACACACTTTGATTTTTAAAATTTCTACTTAAGTTACAAGTGACAGTTTCACGCGCTTTTAGTTTTCTTTTATTTAATATTAATAAATCACCACTATGCTAAACGCTAAAAAAGCACAGCGTTGGATGAACAAAAATTTAAGGATAATTCTTCATGTTTATATCTTATGTTTGTACATTAAAATCTTTAAAGAAATTTAAGCCAAAGAATATAAATACATTTGTAAAAATATCACTGTATTAAAAGACAGTTTAGATTTAAAGAATAGTAAGAGTGTAAATATAATAGTAAACTTATAATTTAATGATATATATTAAATGTATTGTTCTTCGTGGGTTTAATTCTCTGAATTCTCAGGACAAAGTCGCTAAAGCATTACATGTTAATGATGACTTTCAATAATCATATGTCGATGCTATTTTGAGTGATGTAAATTACAGGACAATTGACTGATTGTTTTTTTGTCTATTTATTTTTGTGAATGTCAAAATTCTCTATTATGAAAATTATATTCGGTTTCAATGGTGATGCCATCTTCACAGCTAGATGATCGTGGCCATTGCGACTGAAATATATATTTTATTGAATTGTGTGATTCTGCTTCCACCTGAAAATCTAATAAATATTTTATTTCTCCTCTCTTTCACGCGGCTTGATGAATTTCATTATCTCTCTTGACATCTGGTAAAACTCGACATTGTCATTCAACCCCGCATTCCAATATTATTGCACATGTTACTCACCGCGCGCCACGATAGCGAGTTCTCGGCCTCTGTTCCCGCAATGGTCGCACCATGTGTACCCCCAATTCTTGCCGGGCTCGCACCCCAACGCAACCCAAAACACGCAATTTCCGTCCAATCATAACTCGCCCAATCTGGCCGATTCTCACGGCGCCAGCTTGAAGCATCCGCACCACCATCACCGGGGAAACTATTCCTCGAATCCCCCACAGCAGCAGCAACAGCATTACAAAATGGCCAACCATCATAACGCCAATCACTCCAGTTATAGTAATAACATGAATAATAATTCGCAATACTCGCGGCTCGCCAACTATCACAGGGGTCACTCGATCAACACAGGTAATTTTTACTGTTGAATGATTTGACGGATTATCAATGTGCCGAACAACTCAACTACATAACCAGTGCTTCTTAAAGATCATAGTGCTTATAACTGGACCATTAGCAAAAGAAGGTGCCTATTTTGACAGAAAAACAAAAGACACCAATCACCTATCCTATTTCCAGCTGTAAAATCTGTTAAAAGAATGTTTAGACCTTCTTTTGTTACTGATCTAACTATAACCTGTCTTCATGCATAGATATAACATCAATGTATTGCGTGACTGTTCTTCAGAATAGGTCTTACAGCAAAATAGTTATGTTGTAAAAACATGGATAAAATGATTCTTTCATTTTAGTCCATATGATGCATTGGGTGCAAGCAAATATCAGTAGGTCATCTCTGAAGTAATTTTTATTTAAATGAAATCTTAAAATGCCATCTGGTTTTTTTTTATTTCAATCAAATGATTGTTTTATAATAAATATTCAATTCTTTTTAACAATGATTAACTTATAATAATGTTTCAGATTAATTTAATTCTACTCCGATTTGATAACAGATGGCATCGTTAACATTTCCATGCTTTTATAACAAGTCATTCAGACAAGGAAATTTTTCGTTTTTTTGAAATGTATTATTTTCTATAATAAGTTTGAATAAATGTTAATATTGTTTTAATGTATCAGTTTATTATATTTTATTTTGGCTGTTTTCTCATATTTATTTAAACTTCTCCAGCTAAAGTAAAAGCTCCCACCATCGTATTGACTGAGTGTCAAATATTTACTGGCAGTTTTAAGAACCGTATACATTTAAAGATACATTATAAATGGTCAAATGAAAACCATTATAAAAACACTATTATATTCAATAATAGTTTCCTACAAGGTTCTGATGATTATCAATGTCTGGTAACAAAATATATTATATATATTATGACACACAAAGAAGAAGAAATGTTTGAAATGTTTAATAATATTTCCATTTCAATTTTTAATCAAAAAATTAAACTCTCTTTCAGATCATTTTTTAATTCAGGTAGCTAAATTTTTAAAAGTTTTTATTTGACTTCACATGTGAGTATGTGAGAATTACTAATGAAAACATTTTAAGTACTAGGATACCATATAAAATAAATTTCATTTGTTATTATTTTTATTACTATAATTTTTTTTTTCAATAAAATATCAAAATAACAGTCTATTTGACTGATCAGGATTGTTTTTGTAAATATGATTTCAGCTGGCTTTTTTAATTCACTCAGCACGAATTATTGTGTAACCTTTTGGTTCATTTATGATTGATTACACCCTTTCCTGGCACATTCTTACTGTATTGTTTTAAGTGTGCATTTTGATTTGTTTTATTCGGTGTTATGTCTATAATATCCAAATATTATTTTCAATTTATTATACAGTATTGCATTTATATGACAATGATTTTTACTTTTCAGTGGCGTAGCTACTTTGTTGTTAAATTATCAAAAAAATTGCAGCCTTAAAAACCGTTTTGAATCGAGCAAACTCGAAAGCAATATTCGACTGATAAATATAATTTTGATCGATCACAAAAAATTATTAAAAGTATACTACATTAGTTAATAAAGTAATTAATCAAAAAAAAATTCTAGCCATGTGTATGTCAAATGTGGGACGTATTGTCGCATGATTTAAGATATAATAAAAATGCCAAATTTCATTATACACATCTTTCATTTTACACAAAAGATATTCTGCGATAACATAGAAAAATTTGTTTATAACATAAAATATCTATCACTCAAATAATAATAACTCGTGTTTTTTTAGATGTGATTGTAGTAAAAACATTACAATATGAAGAGTTCTTGAGAGATTGTTTTCCATAAAGATTGATTTTCGACCAATCATTCTATCATTGGACATATATGTCCACATTTCTAACTGCAGCCATTAAAATTTTATCTATCAACTCGCCCATGACTTTAGCGAAGTTAAATGTATGTCGTAAATAATTGAGCACTACACTGAACTCTCTTTTTATACAGTCGATACATTCCACGTAATACCGTGTAAAAACAAATATATTAAAATTATTCTGGATAGGTTTCCTCATATAAAAGTTTATTAAATTCATTATTGTTTATTGTGTTTGAATTTTATTTAAAAAAATCGTAACAAAGATTCACTCTCAGACAATAGACGAATCCGTTTATGCACATTTGGTACAACATTGCTTTCATCATTTGAGATATCCAGAGCCTGTGTAATATTTCTTTTCAAATTCATACAAATGCAGCACTATGTTTTTTGAAATCGTGTAAAAAGAGAGTTTGGCATATTTGATACAACCCTATCTTTGTAGCTACGCCACTTTTCACAATATACTTATATTTTTTATACAATTAATATTCACATTGCTCTTCCTCTAGAATTATACCATTTTAATTGATTAGGGTCATGTTTTATCCACATTCTCTTCTACAGACAAATAAAGTAAATTACAACTAATTACAGTCACAATTACTCGATAAAATCAACCACCTTATTTTTTTTAGGACTAGGACTCAAACCCTTGATTACTAATCACTACTGCTAATATGACAGGGAGCAGTTTTCCATTTGTTAAACATGAAATAAAATACCTTAGAATTGAAAATATAAAAAAGATTTCAACCATTGATTGCATGATGTATGCTCCATGTTTTAATATTATAGCTGTTGGAAATTGATTTTGATATGAATAATGTATCTATGGTTTTACAGGACCTAATCACGATGACGTTGAATATGCTGTCATTGTCGTAGACGAGAATAATTCCTCAGTCATGAACGATCAGGACTCACCGTCGATAAAGGTAAGACAAAACAAACAAATACAATCATCTTCATTATTTTTTCAATAGACATCATGTTTCATAATATCCATTTCTTTAATCTTTTCTATATTGTGCGTAGACAGTGAAAGTAAAAATTCATTTTCATTTAATTGTTTCTATTATAGTTAATAGTATTTCATATGCCATTTATAAACTATTATTATTACACGAAAGTGTGCTATTTTTATTAAGAATATAACTAATAAAAATATAAATAGACTATAGGTTCTTTCGGTTTAGATATAATACAGATTTCTCTCACACAATTTTTAACTGCATAACGAAATAAATATACACAATGGACTTGACATTATTTTTTTTATTAAGGAGTATGATTTTATTCAGTGAGTTGAATGAATTGGCTTATCCAAGTGTTTACTGTTTTAATGATTTTTTTGACCAGGAAAAAATACTTCTATTGATTTTTCTTAAATAACTTATTAACAAAAAAATCAGATTGGCTAAATTAAATACCAGTCGTTAGGTACATCAAGGTTGTGTCTATTTTATATTTTGACACTGTCCCAGAATCATTAAATAGATTTTTTGTGCCTTCTGTAAAATTTGTTCCAAAATCGATATTGAATTTTGATTTTTGGTGATTATTGTAGACCATCAATTCAATTTACTTTCATTCACTCATGCCACTGAATAAAATCTGCCATTACGCATTTCTAAAGTAATATTCAGACTAGCAATACAATTACTCAGCACTTAATAATAACGTGATACATTTATTTATTTACCATTATTGTATAACTATCTCTATGTGTCATATCTGTAAAAAAACACATATATCTTTCAACCTTTTTGATGAAAAGTCATCTAAAAACCATATATTTTTTTGTTATATTACGCTTCTTATTGTCTTTGGAATGCAGTCAGCTTCATTATAATACTATAATATTATTGTGCATGGAACGTATTATATATTTTGTGGTTCTTAAAGATTAATGGAGTGCTTTACTGTCTTATACTTATGACATGAGAGATGTGAATTTAATTAGTCAAATTATAAAATAAATATTATTACAATAAGAAAGTTGTTCACATTGTTTTAAAAATTTATTGAAATACAGTAATTACCACTTGCAAATTATTTTTAATACAAACGTGGTCGATAAACCTGACTTATCAAGTTTAAAACTAACCTTTTTATATTACATATAGGATCGGTTGAGACAACTTATTCTGATTGTACAAGAGATGTAATTTTTTGGACTTTTGTTTGGCTAATATTAAATCTGGTATTTATGTAAACAATTTTAAAAAACTGATGGATAAGAGATAGTTAAATGTCAATTTGAAGATGCCTTCCCTTCTTCATATTTTTGCTTTCCATATAATGTGTATTTTCTACACACTACATAACAAAGAATGCAATAAATTAATTATCATTAAATCATTAAGTATCTTGGCTATATCGGTCGTATTTCAAAAATATATTAAACTATTATATCAATTAATGAAATTTCTTATTCTTTCTCTATATGACTGGTTCATTTTAAAATATAGAAATTTTAGCAAGACACAGACGATCGAATTGTTAATTTTGTTATCTCTTTTCTGTAATATCTATGTCATCTCCAAATATGGAGCACATGAATCTCTATTCTGTGAAGACCTATCTTGAAAATTGTTTTTTTATGCTTTGATGCAGCGACTTTTAAAATTTCGAATATAGTGCCTAGAATTTGTATCCGATTTGGCCTGCAGAAACTGGAATGCTTTTTGTCTATCAAAGTGTACAGCTGGTCATTCTTATCTGACATCAACAACTCCACTTTATATTTAAAAATTTACAGTTAAGATATTCTTAAGCTTAATTAATTTCTCTAATATAATTCACATGTCTTTCATTTCAACTTCGTTTCATTACTGTATATGTAAAATGTTTATCCACATCAACTATACAGCTATAAGTTTAATATCTCCTTCTTACTTGATTAAATCATCTAATACATGAAAGTCCGCTTCCTGTAGTAGATATTTTGTATCGAACGCTTGTACTTTGTATTATTATTATTGAATTTCTACATAGCTCTACAATGTTTGATTGTTAAGAACGATTGGTAAAAAATTTCCCAGTGTTTTAATGTTATGTTATACCTGTTTCTACAAAATTGTTTCTGCTTTTTAAATTTCCTATGATATTTATTGTTTCCCTATCCGAGATAAGTGTGTATTTCTGTCTTCAAACTTATACTGTAATCTTCAAACCATTATTTAGTGAAATTTCTACGTAATGTAAGTCTTCATCTCTTACTAGTAATAAAAATCATTAATTTGTGTTGTATCTATTTTAGAAATCTTGGAATATATTATTTACTTAATGATTAAAACAAAAAGAAAATTATTTATGGCATATAGTATAAATATTATTCAATATATCACAATAATATTTTTTTTTTAAATTATAAATTAATATATCAATAACTTTGCATAGTTTTGTTTATATTTATTAGACATTGGTAAACTATACTGCCCTACTAAGTGAAAACACTAAGTAGGATGGTATAGTCCAGTTGTGTTTTATTTAAATTAAATATTTATTTTGTTGTTTAATTAAAGAATTACTGTTGGTCAAAGAGTATATAATTTATTTTAAAAAGTGATGAAGACGCAATTAACATTTCGATAAGAAAATCAATTTCAATAACAAAATATAAAGTTTAAAGTCAAATTTAATTAAAATACATAATGTTAATTCCATTTAAAGTTAAGACAGAATTTTTTGAAATCGCCATATTACATATATTTTGCTTTGCGTCAGTTTTCCCGGTTTGATTTTGCATTATTATTTTTCCCGTTTTTTTTTTTTTAATCGTCACCAATCAGAAGGAAGCGGTGGATGAGAAATTAGCAATACCACAGGCGCCTGCGACTCGAGAGGAACCTTTGCATCAATCGTCACTCAGTTCGAAACCCAATCAAAACAAGGTTAGTATATGATCAATGTTTCTTAATAAAGTTACCAAAAAGTCAGGAGTAACAAAATAAGAATTTATTATAAACTTGTAACAAAATTTTAATCGATTATTATTTATAAATTGAATACGATAGAAAACTACTATAATAAATAGAAGCTTATTATACATTGACATCTGTATATCCAAAGATGAATCAATAATTTTCAGGTTTCTCTTTGTTGTAAAAAAAAATGACATATCTTCACACAGCGTGAGTACTGAGTGATTATACACGTTCTGTCTTGACATTAAGTTTATAGTTAACTGTTTTACCATCTATCTTGGAAATGATTTTTTCTTGATGAAATAATTACGCAAGTAATGTTTCTCTGTTCAATAAAACATCACAATTGATTGATAATCAATTGCCGTAAAAAAACAATTTGCCAAAATAAATCTTCAAGCCTTGGAAATCCATAAAATACACATGCGTCGAAACAAACATGATAAATATACAAGAAAAATATTCTTTAAAGCTTTCTGTCATCTATCTGAAAATGACATTTTATTAGTTCAGCTCTCAGTATGGTTAGGTACTCGAATGACAGATCCTTGTTACATTAAGTCAGTAATTTTTATGTTTTAAATTCAATATTAAGGATAATATGATATTATAAAGTACTTTAAAGCCACAGATTGCATTTAAATGTATAACTGTTACACATATAAACTATAAATGTCATTTGAAATGTATGGTAAGTGTGCATGAAATTGCAATGAATATTTCGTTCACAGTGTCACTTGTTTTGTCTTTCACGATCATTTTTAAAACGCTCACTACTGTTTTGTCCGTAGCCCACAACGCATTCAAAGCGGCCTAACTTAAAATATTTAATTTTGGTTTGTAT
>JAGVSQ010006540.1:0-16245 GCA_022683975.1 Rhyacophila evoluta | reverse complement strand
TAAAATTTCCGGGCTTGCAAAGTGTTCCATTGCAGAAAAAGTTTGGGAAACCCTGGCTTAGAGTATAGTTAACAACAAGATATAGTTTTAAAAGAAACATATTTTTAGAAAAAAGCAACGTAAATGTAGTAAATACTGTACAAATAATAGCAAATAAAAGTTAAAATAAATGGTAAAATGACATAGTTATGAGAAGAAAGAGAGAGAGACAGAGAGAAATGATCTTTTCTCTGCAAAACTAAATATTAGCAGGGAATAAAAATTGAAAAAGGAATCGCGCACACTCTAGTGCACGATAACCAAAGTCTTAGGAAGCTGCTTCTGAGAAACTTTAAGAGTGCCTCACATTCGTTATTCCACGGTATACGCTAGCATAATGGGTGTGAATACGTGATGGGTGGTAGAGGGGATATAATTTAGAGTAAAACTTTGTAACTAATTGTGTTAAAATTATGTTCTTGTCTTGAAAAATTTATGTTATTTCTTGAAAATGTACGGAGATTTAGTAAAATATCTACAAAACTTAATTAACTAACAAATGAAATTTTGCATGGATAAAATATGTCAAAAAGCTTGATATTTAACTTGATTTAAGCAAAGAATGTTTCCACTTAGAAATATGCAATTATACATAGCAAAACAAGTTTACGGGCGCAACTAGAAGTGAGTACGTTAAACTTCGAATCATATCGTAAAACTAGTAGAGTTTAAAACTCAATGTATATGACCACCTTTTGTAAAAACAGTAGACATTTAATATTATTAAATATATACTATATTTATTAAAAATCCTTCAGTAGATAGTCCAGCGGTGTTTGCATTGGCTCTTCTTCGGACCGATGAACTCCTAATGTTCTGGAAGAACTCTCTGGTATCGAGATACTACCTAAAAGACGTATTTAATGAAATTAAAAGATGCCAGCATGACATGAAGCTATAAAGACTGATAAGTAACAGATAATCCTGTAAGCGCCATGTGGCAGCCATATACTCCGTATAAGGAGTGGATATGGTAGAAAGAAACGATAATATTATTTATAGTTTTGCTACAAAAATTGATTAAATATATATTTTTTTTGTATCTTCACTCTAAAAAAGAAACAAATGATTAAGTTGTATGTTGGAAGTAGTTACTATTTTCAATCCTAAATGCAGGAATATCCTGCCAGTAGTGATGCCAATATGAAGAGCAATGGTGATGTTTTACGAGATTGTCTCGGGTATTGATATCTTCCATCTATGTGATTGTAAGTGAGTTTAGATGAATGGTATTATATACATTATTAGAGTATGTCTAAGTTACTTTTCTCCCCGGCAGCGAAGTTAATAGCGTGCGCGCCTAGCAATCCGGGGAATGCGGGCTCGATTCCTCATCTGTCGGATTTTTAAAATCTGAAAATGCAGGACCGGATGCCCATTGGGTTAAGTAATTATCTGACAAACAATTCAAAAAAATAATTTGTCAAATCGTCTTCAAATTGTGGAGATCTATTTACTCCTCTTTAGGAGTGGATATCTTCATACTGGGTAGATCCATATACTCCACGTTGGGAGCGAACATTCTTTCACTCTCTTCTTCCTTTTGTATATATTGTTTTTAAATTTCTGTTACACATTAAATATGTTATTTTAAATATCTGTGTTTTGAATGTACAATATTAAACTTATAATTTGTGATGTTAAAACACATATAAAATAAATAAATGCTTTGTTTAATGAATTTGTTACGAATTATTGATAATTATTTTCATTACGGCTTCTATTTGCTGGTATATGTTACATAAATAAAATACATGACCTTTTATTTTTAGTCGAAAGCATATATGACAAAAGGTTATTTTTGAGTAG
The DNA here is from genome assembly GCA_022683975.1 of Rhyacophila evoluta. Classification (NCBI taxonomy): domain Eukaryota; kingdom Metazoa; phylum Arthropoda; class Insecta; order Trichoptera; family Rhyacophilidae; genus Rhyacophila; species Rhyacophila evoluta. The sequence goes on along the minus strand of JAGVSQ010006540.1, from coordinate 14,397 downwards.
AAAATGAGGCATTACGGCATAAATTTGTTATAGTTTATTTAGAAATGAAAATTTTTGTTTTAAGTATTAGCTTTTTATAATGTTTTAATTAAGATTAGCCAATGCAATGAATGGTTAGTATAATAAAGTCAAATGCTTAATTCAACGTTTAACCTGTAGTTTATTGTGATATAAAATCGTTGCTTGTTATCTACGGTAAATTTTTATTTTATTATGTGATTAATTGATTTTATGAATGAAAAATATTTATGAATGTAGTGTTTATTTTAGATTTAAGAAAGTTTGAAAAATTTTAAGAAATAGAAATGTTGAAATAAGAATTTTCTTATTGCTTATTTGCAAATGAATAAAAAAAAGTTTTCAATTGCATAAATTAAGAAAAAAACATGGTCACCGTACTTTCTTTCATTGCAACGTTGCTCATGGTGTTGATAATGTCTTAAACCATAACTCGAGTCTCGATACTAGGGTAGTATTAGCTCGCTATAACGATCAGGGGCGGCATTCCGAGCTTTTAAAATGCTTTTCATTTCGCATTTATTTATGAAAATACTTACTCTCGAATTAAATTATTATTTCGAAAAAGCTCTTTCAAATTATTTACGATCTAAGATTGCTTTGCTAGGTAATCACGGTGTGATTGTTTACTGCAATTGCAAACACTTAAATATTTTTTTATTAAATGGTTGTAAATTATGTTGCTGTTTTTAACGCAGAGACATTTCACTATTATAGATTGCAATCTGATAAAGTGTTTGTTATTTTAAGAATTAAAAATTTGAATTGCGCATTATTTTATAGTATACGAGTATATTGAATGTAAAAATGCAAAAGACGTAACCCATGCAGAAAAAAATACGTACACAACTAAAATAAAAAGAATTTATTTACTGATTCCAAATATTGGATAGACCCTACCTTGAAGCGTGTGAAGACTAATAAACTGGTATTGTATTTACCCAAGTTTTATTACAATTAACATCTATTTCATTGATGTTATGAAAATTCTTCTTCCTGCTGGTGAATTTCACAAATCTTAACACAACACTAATTTTAAATAATAATTTTATTCAGGAAGGCATTCGAAGTTTGCATCCTTTTGATATAACGTGTAATTAGGTTGTATACGTTATGATTATTGTAGAAAAAGCTATTATGAACATACTGAATGTTACGTCCTTTCTCTTTTCTAGTATATAGATAAATATATCTATTATTCTTAATACAACTGTGATTTTTAAACGAAACATCGTAGATGTTAGAAAATAATGAAATTTCATAAATTATTTGAGAAAAAACAATTAAATTGATTTCTAAATTATTTAAAACTGGTAAGCTTCCATATGTGAGATCACCATTAGCGACCCGGGTTTCGCCTTTCGGCATCTTCAGGCTACATTATATGTGGGCGGTGAGCGAACATATAACATACTACCGATAAATCGTATCAGTCAAAAATATTAATTAATTAAATTACTATGATAAAAGTCCTTTTAATCGATTGGATAATTTACAAGCAATCTTTTTTTAAAACTTAAAAGCTTAATTTATGTTCTAATTCAGCATTTGCAGCATCCTTTTGATCGAACGTGTAGTTAGGTTAGGTTATCGAAAAAAAATATTATGAAAAAGTGTTACGTCGCTTAGCCTTTCTCCAGTCGATATGAAAGAATGAATAAATTAAATAAAGGATTAGAGTGTTGTATTAAAAAAAATATTAAAATTCGCTCCTGACTTAGATATTCGCTTGAAAGTAGTTGAAGCGAGAGTAATGCCCTTATAAGCAATCATAATTTGAAAAGTTTTATGATTTAAGATACTGTTGTGCGATATAAACGTTCTCAGCGAGCAGAATTTTATAATTATTATTGTCACAAACTGTCTGCAGGAATTCGCGCCAAAAGTCGGGTAGACTTAATTGCAAATTTTATTTTTCACGAAAACAATTTTGGCGCGAATTTTGAGTTCAAATACGGACTGCTTGATTTGTTTATAATCCACTACAGTTCTTGTTATTTGTTTCACATAAATAAAATAAAGTCACTACCAGCTTGGAGATTATTAAGTTGGTTTACGTTTACTTTTTTTCATTAAATTTGATCTACGTTTTCAGTTATAAATATTTTCATTAAACTAATTTTTAGAATTAATATTTTCAGCATTTGACCCCTTCAGTAGTATGGACGTATATGTACGGCTGTGATACTTGTCGCCTTATTTTCGAAACCATTCTTTTATTTTATTTTATTTATTTATATTATTTATTTTAATATAATTTTTAAATAGATTTATTAATGATATATATATATATAAGTCATTACAATCATGTCGTATACATATATAAATATTTTATACCTGCCTTCTAAAGTGGAGTATATGGATCTACATAGTGTGCGCTCACGCTACCAACTACTCTAACCTGGGTTGACAAAAATACTTACAAAATCACATAATTAGTCATATGTGTCCAAATTTGCTCTCAACTGCTTCTTTGATTCCGAAATTGGAGTGGCGACATATCGTAATGTTATACACATTCTTAACAATTTGGAATACCTTTTCAAATATACAATTTTCAAACAATGATCGCCATTAAGTAAAAACAATCCCAATTTATCAAAGGGCAGTCTGTCTTTAAACTCAGTGATGCGTGCATTGAAAGTGTTGAATTTTCTATTTGTGTGAAAAAAAAAGCAAAATTTTTGGTGTGTTATTTTATTGAATATGTATCAATATCGTCCCTAATACGATATATTTGACAATGTATATACTACAAGTGTTCACTTTAGCAGAAAATATATTATCAATGATTAAATTTTGGTCAAAAGAATCTCATAAAAACGATCTGTCATTAGACAACAAATCTTCATACTGTTTATATTCACGTGTTTTATAATCCTTGAACTAAACATCGTAAAAAAAATAATTACGTGTGATAGTCTAACACTTAAATAAATACCGTACATCAAAAGGCGTTTAACATTTGATATAAAATGCTTTCATAATGCGTAAAGGGACGCACAATTTCGAGAGGATTATCAGCAAACGAACGAGAAAAAGAAGACGAAATGTCATTAAGAGGTGCAATAACATTTATGATACTTTCGGGAAGAAATCTCTCTGGATTAAATAAAAGAGGGGAATATTAACCTCCGCGTATTTCCTTTAGGATGATACACTTTTGCTTTAGAATTCGAAAATTTTACTTGAAAATGTAACGGAGTACGTCGATGTTTCAAATGATATTAATAATTTTCATCAGACCATCGAGAGGAATGATAAGTGTTTTTTGTTTGGTAAATTTTACAATTCTTTTTTCTTTTTATCCTTTATGGTTGAAAGATTTTTGTATTTATATATGATTACAGTTGATTTATGTGGCTGAAAATCTGATTAAAAACAATTTGAATAAATCGAAAAAATGCCAGTAACAGTTTCAATCGAATATAAAGAAATAATAAAAGCTATCAAAACAAATTCGTTGCCTCTCTGATGGTTGAGAAGTTAGCATGCGTGCTTTGCATTCTGGGAATATAGGATCGATTCCCAGATATGTGGAATTTTCGGAAAATTGAAAATATAAAATTGGATGCCCATTGGGTTGAATAATTAATTCAAAGCTAATTTTAGTGAAAAATATCTGTCAATATTCATATTTCAGAAATCTATGATATTCTACTTTTGTAGTGGATATTTTCATACCATGTATTATATATCCATAAGTTTCCACTTTTAGAATTAACATGATTGGCAAAGAAAAAAACTTGAAAATGTCATACAACAAAGCTCGTATAGGTAGCTAACATGTTACAGGTATATGGCTTAAAGTGCAAATTTGGTCACAATTTGAACATTACAAGCGAATGAATATTTTGCTATTTGTTTTTGTGATTATTTTGGTATAAAATAAAACACCTGTGGGTGTTTGGTATGGACTTGTTGAATGGTGTCCAAAGAAACACAAGAATCACTTATTGTTCAATGTTACGATTTATTGTTGTTAAATATTAGAGAGTTATTACAAAGATATTACGATTACAGAGTTTAAAGTTCGCAAAGAAAGACGCGTACAATAGTGGGTAGAAAAGAACGACGAATGGCGCGGCTCTTTACTTGTTGAGATGTAGATTCAAGCTGCGTAGAAAGAGAGAGAGCTCGGTCGTGCGTTGCTTCTTAAGAATTATCGGAAAGTTGGTGATATTGCGCCTGGTGCGTCTGCTGCATTTTCATTGGGATAATCTAACGTTTGTTATTGCTTGAATATTTGTGACACTTGATAGCAATGTGTAATTAACTTCGCATGGAACTTATATAATTTATATCACTGGCTGAATGTATTAGTTTAAATACGTCACACACCTTTAAAATATTTTTTAAGTAGATATAAGCGACATAATATTGATATATCTGATTACAAAATGGCAGAGTTATATATTTTGCACTTTGAAATTTTCTTGGGATATTATTTGTTATATTTAAATAACTTTGAATTGTCAAATTAATACGGGATATGCATATAGCATGGCGCAAGATGATGGTATTTTAAGTCATTTTCAGACTTAAGTCGACTTATCAACATTGGGCTTTAAATCATCTATATAGTTAATAGACAGCGTAGAATTTGAAGAAGTTCAATAAGGTAACACATTAAGATAAAATTATTTTAGATTCATATACAATAATCCACACATTTAAAAAAAAAATTTACTCTATCCACTCAAAGAGAGTATATTAATCTTAATAATATGAATATTTATTCTGTGTAACTGTTTTTAACCAAACTTAATATCAGTTTATCACGAAAACTATTGTTATGCATTTTGAGATCTTTTTGAACACTTACGTATCTACGTGATTTGTACACATAACCTCTGACAGAAAAGTATACACAAAAATTAATTCGGTTTTCAACGTAAAAAATAGTATACTGTTATTACTTAAAAAAAATACACAATATAATCCACACCATAATAAACATACATACTATCGTAGACTGGTTTCAAAAATAAGTATTCAATCACGATCAATTTCATTGTATCAGTAATAAATGCTGAATATGTTATGAAGTAAAAAATAGTAAGATTAGGTTAAGTTAGGTATCAATAAAGTTAGGTTTTTTATGAGACTAAGTTATTATTTCATTAAACTATAGATGTGACATTTATAACAACATCGAATTGTTCTGAAACAGTTCAGGATTTAAAATCTTTATTTTATTTTATAGCCCCGACTAATGTCAATTAAATGTAATAAAATAAATCTTATAATTAAGTTGACATCTCTAGCAAGCGTCTCTTTACAAAAATAATAATCCTGAAAAATTAACGAGCTTAACTGACAGAGCTTTTTTTTAAATACTTAAAAGAATACTTCACATTTATCCACTAAAAGAGAACAAGTGTACCTATAGCTGCACAATAATACTCTCTCTTTAATAGGAAAGGATTAGAGAATGGTTTATTACTGAAAGTCGTTATAGGCTAAATAATGGACACTGGAGATTAATTTACCTATCTGTACTAGCCAAACAAATGGATCCTGCAGGGATTGTTCTTCCTATGGATAACTTATGTTTGGGTTTAATATAAAAAAGGGTTATTTCCTGGTTACTTAACTGAAAATGGATGAAAAAGTTCTCTCCGGAAATGAAAGCTCTGGCTTGAGAAATTGAGCTTGAATAGTAAATAGTATATACGGAGTAAATTTCCTTACAGTTGATGTGATTAAATATGTTAGAGTTTCGACTTCAACTTTTGATTTGATTTCCTGAATTTGTATAGACCGTACAGCATTTTAGTAATCTACTTTCCTTAATTTGATAGATTTGTTTGTATACAAAATAACTCTAGTTTACCTGAAGCTTGAATAAGTTTATGTAGTTTATATTTTGAAGATAAAGTCAAAGTTTAATAAAACTTGCCGTATCTTTTCAATCCTAAATTTGACAGGAATGGATACATTAATTTCAGTTGTATCATCAAAAAAACTTGGCCTATATAATATAAACTAAAACTTTTGTATATAATCTTCTATTGAAGCACTATCTGTTTAGTAAATGGAGCTTAAAGTTATCATGAACACATTCAGGCCCAGTGTGCATAATTACAAAGCTCCATGTAATGTTTTTTCATATTTTTTTGTACTTTGACATTTATGCTCCTTACTGATATACTTTATTATAAATGAAACACATATCGCCATTTATTAATGGCTAACTAACAATGATCGAAAATCAAATAAATTCAAAAAAATATATTGTAAATATAAAATAAGCAAAATATTTGTAAAATGATATTTAATAGGCCTTTGAATTTACATTTTCACTATTTTGCACATGCTGATAAACTCAATTAAAGAAATAAAATTATTTTTAATAACATATGGAATATTTTTTTATAAAAACAAAACAAATTAAAGAAAAAATAAAGATAAAAAAATAATTTTTTTTTATATAAATACATTTAATGTAAAGAAAGATAAGAAGTGAAAGATATCTTGCCATGCGAGTTAGACTGATCTAAGTTTAGAAATTTACAAAATAAAATCAGCCTATACTTACTCTCACTCGGGTGGAAATTATAGATAACCGAGGTGATTTTTCCAAATATAAAATAATTAACTCGAAATTCGAAAATCTATTGCCATATAGATAATAAATTAGTAAAGCTTTTGGTAGACAGTTGATTGTTTGAATGACTCTGTCTTGCGAATGTACGAAAATGTGTGAAGCCGCTTATATTTGCAGAAAACTAAGAATTAACTGCTCAACGATTTGTGTGAGCTGTAAAGGCCATTCGTGCACTAATGCTCCTTCCAAAACTTATGTAGTGACTACTACAGGAGACGGTGATCACATCGATGAAGAGATGCTTCAGTTGAATAATGAAGAAGACCACCCAAATGAATCTAAAGAAATTAACAGTGAACCAAACGCGCGAAAGTGAATCAATACTTGATTAATTAATTTTAACAGACGTTTTATTCATCGAACGTTAAGTTAAAGAATTTTTATAACTTTAATGTGAGCTGGTAATTACACTACTACACCAAAATATACCATGTTGGTAATTTTATGCATAATTTTACGTTCTATAACTTATTTTTTGACAACTTTTTAATTTGACGCGTCATTTCTTAATTATATTGTAAAAACAGGAAGACCCCGTTTTAGGCTATTTTTATTTACCTAGCTCATTAAGATCACCTCGGCGGAGGGAGGAAACTTAAGATAATCATACTGGGCCATACTTGAACCGATTAAAACATCAAACCTTTGCCCTTAATTAATATTCGTTTTCGATTTTGTTTTGCTGCCCAGCAACTGGCCTATTATCCATATATATACTACACATATATCCATATGTCCGAAGCAAACATTCCTGAAGGTTACAACAGGTAATGTAATATCTTGCGTTTATTCTCTAGAATTGGTTGTCATTAAAATTTTCATTTATTATCTGGCGATTGCGGCTGAGAAATGGCATCATTGTTATGCATACGCATAACTGAAGTGTGTGTTCTGTGTGGGAATGTTTGCGGTAGCTGAGAATGGGCGGATTCTCGAAAGAAGGGCGGGAGCGGGAGCATAACTCACGCTTAGTGGTCCTACCCTGTTTGGTTTACCTTTTCTTATTGTTTATATCTGGGCCCTGGAGGTAGGATGCCGCAAAAAAAGCTGTCTGTAGACTATTTGCAATAGATCACCGTACAAAGCTTAAAATAATTCAGTGAGGTGCAGCCAGTAACTAATGGGTGTGTTGCCTAGGAAGGCAGTTCATTTTTTGTACGAATTAAAAAATAAATTTAATAAAAATCTTCTAAATTATTCAAAACTTATAAAATTCCATATATGAGATCACTGTTAGCGACTCGGGCTTCGCCTTTCGGCATCTTCAGGCTACATTATATGTAGGCAGTGAGCAAACATATAACATTCTACCATTAAAACCGATTGAACCTTACTATTTATAGTATTCAATTAATAAATATCATTAGTGAAAAAATTAATAATAGGAGTATTAAAATGAACAACAAAAATATTCATAATCTATTGGAATTGACCCAAAAAAAAGTCATTAATCCATAAGGTTTAACCTATTTAATTATAATGAATATCATGAGGTAATATAACAATACTTCATCAATTAAAAAATAACCTGTTATACATATTTTTACTAAGAAGTTATTGGATATAATAATGGACTATTGGGGAACATTAACTGATCATTCAATAATGGAAGATTCAATAGCTGTGCTCGATTGATATCAAAAATTTCATGATAGAACAGTTTGTGTTACTCTGTTTTAATATGCACATATATTCCAGGGTCGCTAACAGTGATCTCACATATGGAAGTTTGTCAGTTTTAAATAATTTACAATTTAAAATCAATTTCCATCAAGCACCATCATTCGGAAATATTAATTATTAATTCCGTGTGTGAGATCACTGTTAGCGACCCGGGTTTCGCTTTTCCCCTATTAATTAATAACAATGTGAACTAAGTTTAATAGTTTGCTAAATTGATATTTAAAACTGCAAACACGCCGCTTAAATTTTTTGTAACTGTAGATCAAAATGCAATAATAATAATAGTTAATTCTTCCGTGCACCAAATGTTTATTTTGTAGAAAAGTTGTAAGTGATAAGCTTTTTTATTTTGTTTCATTTCTTCCACGACTACGTATTTTTTATGAGCTACAAACTATTAGTGAAAGTAATAAATTATTTAAGGCCAAATAAATACTACAACTCAATTTATAATTTATGATTTTAGATAGATTTTAGACTATTATATGGTTATCAAATCTGATAAATAATAAATGACTTGCGTTTTGTTTATAGTTACTTTTTTATTATAATATAATTATTAAATCAATATATTCGTACAGATATAGAATTTTATCATAAATTCACCTAAAAATCTCTGTATAGAAGGGTATTTCATTAAATAAATCACATATGGGAAAATATCTCACTGTTTAAAAAAAATCAACCTAAAGCACCATCAGGCCGCGGACATGATAAATCCAGCAATGACAAAGCAACGGCGGTAAAACGACGGAAAAAGAGATGCAAAATAGCTATACATAGGTTAGTGAGCAAGTAAACAAATTGTAACGACAATGTGATGTCGCGCTGCCGAACTTGCTCATTCATATATTTCGTTTGTTTGAGGTGCTGCAAAATCTTTTCATCTTAAATGATTTTTCTTTTCGTGTTAACATACAAAATATTTATGAAATCGGTTTCATGATAACTGCACATATGACAAGTGCTCACATGACATCTGCGCACACATTGAAGTGCTCAAACTAACACAGAAATTAATATTAAGACATTTTGTACTTAATTTACGTAATTATAGTACAGGTAGATTTTTATTTCAATGATACCTACTGTTATGTACCCATACACGTGTCACACGCGCAACCTACTTAGTAAAGACATTAAATTAAATATTATTCAAGCGTGTCTTGACCTATATAAAAGCACGTCATTTAAGCAAAGGGCTATTGCTTCGATGGCGCTGATCATCACGGGACACCACGCCAAACTATTTAAATATTATCCAAGCATGACTTGACCAATATGACAGCCACGACTATTAAAACGAAGCTATCAATCGTCATAGGATGCCACACCCGACCTAAATAATATATTACCCGGATGTGTGCGGTCTCCTGAACAATATAAAAGCCGTTGACTGAATCCAGTAGTCAGTCAAGAAAGGGTATCAGGCACCGATTACACGCTAGTCGCTCGTCCGAAATCCTCACATATCTTGTATCTAAATTTATTATTGTCTTTGTTATATTTAAAAAGCATACTGTATATTGCGAATTTTAAGTGAAATAAAAGAAACCACAACGATTGAGAACTGCTTACCACAGTGCTCGATCCACGTGGGCATTTTTAAAAAGCCAACTCGCCTTCTGAACATAACACTACCTATACTATAATTACGTAAATTAAGAATAAAATGTCTTAATATTAATTTCTGTGTAAGTGTGAATACTTCTTCGTCATGTGAGCATTTGTCATGTGTGCAGTTGTCTGGTTACCATGAAATCACATAAATTTTGTTGGGACCGCAGTATTATTTCATACTAACTGATTTTTCATACACACTTTTCATGTTAAGAGGTTTCTACTGTATATTTAAACCCGTCGAATTTGTAACAAAAATACGGATGTGAAATCACATAAGATACATTACAAAAATAGAAACGTCCTTATAAAATATTATTACAATTGAAGTATTTGTTATTATTATTATTTTAATTATGTGATTAACACGTTGGACTTGTACTGAATATCAAACAACTCATATGAAAAAAATCGTAAAATCTATACGATAATATAATGTAACAAAATCTCGTCTTAAAAGTTAAAAAACTGTCATACATTTAAAAATAAATACGATATTTTGCTGAGCTTTCGTGTAAAATTCATTCGCACATTTTTAACAGCCTACAAAAAATAATGTGGAAGTAATAAAATTCCTATTATTATGACGGCACTGTTTATTATTTTGAATAGTTCAGTTATGACGTCACATCCCTGTACCAGTGATAAACACACGCTGTTCAACATGTTTTTTTTTTGTTCTCAATATTAACTTTTCTTTCCACAAACACTCTAAAATAAATCTGATATTCATACCTTGTGCAATAAAATATTCAAATTTTATTTGTATTTTCTATTTATCAAATGCCAAAGAGGAAAAATTGTTTCAAATTTGAACTTTTAGTGGTTCATTTTAGATGCTATCATAAAACTTATATTTTACAAATGTTTCAAAGTATTTACAAAAAAATCTATTAGTTATTGGTTTTCCTAAAAGAAATAAAAGCATTTCATGTCATTATGACGTATAGTTTAATTCGAAATTTGAAACTATATCTACTCCAAGCGTGGAGTGTAATTTTTTTATATTATAAATATACTGACTGAATAATTATATTTTATAGACGGTTTTGTCACGATGTCGTTGAACATCTAATCCTGTATTTCAATTATTTTAATCATGTTTCAAGAAATCCGGGTTTAAATTTGTAGCGTCCAATTTCAAAGTGCAGTTGTTTGCCAGTCCTACTTAGCAAAGAGACTTACAGCTTTTCTGTTATTACTTATTTTCCATATAATGTTTAACTCAATTTCAAGTTGAGAAATGTCCCTATTTTTTTCCTTATCTCATATATTTTGTCAATTAATGTTGGCTCGAGTAATCTTTACAACATTTGTGTTTGCAAAACACGTCACTGTTTCTTAACTATACTGAATACAATTCAGTTTATCAAGTTTTTTTATGCCATGTTCGCTCTCAAATTGGAGCAAAGGTATATGGATCTCCGCATTGTGTGAACGTCTTGACAGTTTATTTTTCACGTGAATTGTTTGTCATAGAATTGCTCAACCCAATGAGCATCCAGTGCTGCATTTTTGGGTTTTTAAAAATCCGACAAATAGGGAATCGGACCCGCATCCCCCAGATTTCCAGGTGCGCACGCTACCAACTACGCTACTGGGGAGATCTCAATTAAGATTTTAGAATAGAAAACTCTAATTCTGTTAAGAAATTCTCGTGGCATTTTCACAACATGGTTGAGTCTTGTTAAAGGATTTTTTTTACTTGAGTATTGATAATTCTATTTAGAAAATGGTATTATCTACTTATTTTTAATAAAACAATACTACTCAACTTCAACATTTATTATGAGGATTACTGAAAAATATGATTTTGTTTACGTAAAAAGTTTAGCCAATAGATTTTTCAACCATACATAACTACCTGAGTAATCAAGAACATCAGCTACTTTTTATTCCTAAATGCAGAACTAACCTACCAGTAGTCACGCTTATGCGGAGAACAACGGTGATGTTTAACGAAATTGTCTCAGTTAATGATATCTTCCATCCGAGTGAAATTAAGATTAGAGTGATAAATTAGGATATGTATTGTATATACACTGGGCAAGCTTTCGAGGTTTCTTTTCTCTCTTAACGTTATATGTATTTATATATAAAGGTTGTACCTGCTATTAGATCATTAGTTTTCTTCCGATCTGTTTTGTATATAGCCAATTTATTTCGATATCCATATGTTGTAAATACGTTGAAATTACTATTTATGATATTTGCAACATATAAAATTAATAAATAAAATCATACTGGAGTTAATATTTGTATGTTTGTAATAACTTCACAAATAAACGTATATAGTCAACCAATATGTAAGCTAACATATCTAATTATTAAGTAAGGTATATGGTAAGTTTTACCCGAATTACAATTTTATATTTTCTTCGTATGTTATATTAGAAGATTTTGCGTTAAATTTTTATCAATATGAATAATTTGTGGGTAGAAATTTATTGGAAACCGTATATTAACCGACGGGAATATTTTGATAATATTTAATTCATTCACGGCAAGAAAAACGAAAACGTTTGAGAGTCATTGTGGATACTAATGTTTTACTAACACACTCGCAAAATGTGCACATAAATAACTGGTCAGCGCTTTTACACACATAGAGTATTTTATTTACGATAAACGAACATGAAATATCTTTTTATTTGAAAAAATGTGTTTCGTATTCACTCAACAAAAATATATTAATAAAAATTAAAATCTATTTTAAAATATAAGATATGCAAACATTATTACCGAGAGTGAAATTATATCGTCTCTCTGGTACCATTGAGGTTAGCATGCGCGCCTAGCAATCCGGGGAATCCAGGTTTGATTCCCCATCTATCGGATTTTTAAAAAATCCAAAAATTCAGGACTGGATGCCCATTGGGTTTAACAATTGCCTGACAAACAATTCTCGTGAAAAATAATCTGTCAAGTCGTCTTCAAATTGCGGAGATCCATATACTCTATTTTGGGTTGAATATCTTCACACTGTGTAGATCCATATGCTCCACTTTGGGAGCAAACATGGTATAAAAAATATATGTATTTTAGGATGGATATTCAAAACAAAAAACTGTTTGATGATTCTTATACTATTCCTATAACGTTATTTTATTTATTCTTCTGTACAAAAACACGTGTTTCAAATATTATTAACTTATAAACTTAATAAAGTTTTGGTAGAAAGAATAGATCAAATTTTATTTTTACACGGTGAATACGTTTCCTTGTATAAAAATCAATAGATACCAAAAATTAAAACATTTTCATAACTTGAATTATCCAGTGCCTGTGTAATATTTCTTATTGAATTTTAAGGTTAGAGGCCTATTACACTGCACAACTTCAAGGCAAACTTACCCTTACTGAGTGCGGTGTAATAATCCTTAGGCACCTAAATCACATACAAGAGACCACCCTCACTCTGCAGTAAAAGCACTTAATATTGTGTAGTGTAATAGGCCTTTTAACTAGCATTAAAAATATATTTGGGACGAACTGTTCTCGGCCAAGCGTTGCTGTGGTTCAGTCTGGTTAAAAATTATGGCACTGTTTTTCAAAAAAAAAAAAAAAGCATAGTTTTACCTGTCAAAGGTGTGACAACTATATAATAATAAATATACGAGTATAAAACGCGTGTATTAAAATGCAACGTTGTGTCAAAATTTTAAAGCAGTTGGTGAAGAACTTTCGTAGATTTAAGATTTAGAACAAACGAAAATTTACATTTTTATTTATAAAGATATGTAGCACCTCGTTATTTTGAAATCGTAAAAAATAAAGGGTATATGAAGACAGTTTGGAGTAATTTCATTAAGGGAATGTAGCACTCAAATTATCATTTAAAGAATTTCCGTCAAATGTCACGAATGTAAATGCTATTATAATATCAAGTAAAAATGAAAATAAATATATTCATACTGAATTGTCGTTAAGGAAATTGGATTAGCCGTCAGGATAATACGGCTATTGGGAGTGCAGGTGTAAAGACTACGAATGCAGTCATATAAGTTAACAGCGGGCATCTGGAGGAAACTGCAGTCAGTACGTTATGCGAGGTGAAAGAAGCACGTTTCCGGTAATCCCAAGACTCTTTCCGGTGCCCGCCAGCGAACGGGAGCATGCGCCATTTTTAACCCTTTTCTTCGTGACACATATGTATTTTTATACTAGTAAAAAGACCGACTTACAATCAAAGATTTATTGAAATGTAACGAAACTTGAAAGAATTGTAACGAACATACTAATCTTAAAATTACACCGTTCTCAGATATATACTATAAAATTTAGATACAAATATTTGATTGAGTAAATTATCACACTATGTGGAACAAGCATATATATATTAATATATAATTAATATTTTTGACTGATCGTACTTAATGGGAATTGATTTTAAATTCTAAATTATTTAAAGCTGGTAAACTTCTATATGTGAGATCACTGCTAGCGACCCGGGTTTCGCCTTTCGG
>JAGVSQ010006539.1:0-16247 GCA_022683975.1 Rhyacophila evoluta | reverse complement strand
ATATGCTTTTGATATTTTCGTCATAACTGTATGTATATCGTGTTGTTAACGTATTGAACATGTAATAAAAAAAAATATACATTTAAATTACTGACACCAAGTTTTTGGTTTTATTTTTAATTAATTGATCAAAATGAATAAAAGTCAATTATGTTATTATTAAGCAGACAAAACTGCGTCACTTCATGGAGATACATACAGTTGTAACATCATTATTGAGAAGTTTCAATATGAGCCTGTATAGTTGCAATATGAAGTTTTTCTGTGATGATCCCATCACTCTTTTCAGATACTCAAAGGGAGTCCTTTCAAAACACGCGGGTATTCAAAATTATCATAAAGAATAGTCCGGAAAAATAAATATACTCTCATCGAGACGGAAAACTTTCTCCGTTGAAGTTTTTCACCATTTTTTGATATGTGAAGTGCTTGGACACTATATCCCAACACAAAATAAATTAAACAATAACGTTGGTCCCTCGTTCAAACTGATCCGCTGCAATTGAGCGACAAATTATAATTTTGACATAACCACATGATGCATGATAATGCTGTATTTAAAAAAATAGTGAAATGATTGTTCACTTACATTCATTCATCATATTTCATCGAACGAAAATAAAATATTTAATTACTGTCATGACTTAGTAAGATATAGGGATTGCAAAACGGAATTCGGAATTCACGTTCGTTTTGCAATTTCGAATTCCGAAATAATTTAAGGAGAATTTCGATTTTTCACGTCCTACGTTTCCGAAAATGTTGAAATTCCGAATCCCGATTTTTTATTTTCTTGAAATTTGCAATCCCTAGTAGGGATACATCGCTCATGACAACTATATACATCGCATATTACATAGCAAAATAATACTTAAAAAATGAGAAGGACGCTTTATAATCAATAGCATTAAATCAAATTTTGTATTACGACATGTCAACATAGGACAATATTTGTTTATTTAAAAGTAACATACTAAAATCAATTTGATTAAAAATAGTGATTAACGAGTAAATTTTGTGCCGTGTGGAATAAGAGGCATTGCTTTGCACACTCTATTGCACGCCAAGACAAGGTCTTAGTAAGCTGCACCTGTGACACTTCTGACACTTGGAAGAGCGCGTCACGTTCGTTACGCTACGGTGTATGCCCGGATAACAGGTGTGGACACATAACGTGTGGTAGAGTGGAAGGCACGAGTAGGATACGATGCAATGGAAGTTTCAAGACAACTGCTCCATTATTGGGGCGATTTCAACAAAACCGTAGCAGTCCCTGTCTAGGCGTATTAATTTTTATCACATTATAAATATGCCAGTTCAAATAAGAATACACCCTATACACATACAGTCATAATCAATGCGATACGATTGCATACGAGTGCATTCAAGTGCATTATTATTTCGGTATGTAAGTTGCAAAGCTATGGATTAAAAAAATACATGACTGATAAGAAGAGTACATATAATTGATAATAAAAAAATGTACGCCAAAAACAATGCCCAATGTTGCGTTTACAAAGTGATAAAAACACTAAGTCTGAACTGAAAACATAGTACAAAACACGCGTATTATGGATATCAGACAGCGATATAAATAAATGTGCATGTTGTTAAATTTAATACTCATGGATATTTGTTTAATATAATTGGTATAAGATTAATAAGTAGTAAAGTGAAGCTACAACGGTGCACTTGGCTCGGCCACATATTTCGGATGCCTCAAGAGTATCTTAACCAGATCTGACTATTCTGAAGCCGATCGGTTCTCGACGTCCTAGAAAGCCGCTAAATTACAATATAGAATTATTCGGCGGAGTTATGGCATGCAGATATGATTGTACGCGCGTACAGAGAAAGGTCTGAAGTTTGTCGTTCAACTGACAGTTCACCGGTACCATTAACTTTGAAACTTCACGATCAGACTGCCTGTTGTGTGCGTAGTTTTGATGAAACCCATACACCACGGAAGACTTTCCTAGAATGCTGAACGACTGAACGTCCACAGTCTGCGCGTAAGTGACCTAGGAGGGCGCGAGAATACTGGCAGGCAACAAGCTTGTTGGAGACGGCATGTGGATATGGAAACCACATACCGTAATGCTCTGCTTAGGGAGCGGATGTAGAAGAAGATAATATAATACATACATTTATTATTTTACTATACGCACTCCAAGGAAATGGTGTATTTTTTTTGAAAATCATTTTGGCACTGCCGTCTTTCTCCGAAAATAAGCCATATCATGATTCATTAGATGGTGTTAATACAATATGAACCCTATATACGAAGACCGATAATACTGCTCAAGCCGGAGGATACTTTCACTTCATATACATCAAAATTATGATGATTTTACGAAGCTACAGGACTGCAATTTACAAGCGAACCCGTTTATCAACTCAGCCACCGCGGTGAAGAGCATTTTTTATGACAATAAATGTTATATGACAAATAGCCAGCATTACATACCGTAGATCCATTTCTATAACTTGACATTATCAAATACATAATGCCAATACATTAAAGATTTTATTCAGCGAAAATTATTTTATTTACGAAAAAAAATTCATACATAAACAATCAATCACAGACTGGCGGGCACACAAAAGGATTTTTTATATTGCGTTACGGCTCATACATGCTATTATCGGATTGGAAAATCTTGTAACACTTATTTTTCTTCCTTCAGAGTATTATATCCAAGTTATACAATAGATATTCAAAACATGCATGATGGCAACACCGTGTAAGGTTATCCCCACAGAATATCCTCGTATTTTTATTAGTGAACAATTCTTTGTGAATTTTTCGATCCTTCATTATTGCATTTTTCATGAATCACGACAACACACAAGGGACACTCATAAGGTTTTAATCTTACATCTTCAGACTATCAAACTGTCTTTGTCACACTGTCATAAATAAAAACAATATAAAAAGTTCTTTCAATATATATTGTCGACTGTGGAAATAAAAAATGACGTAACCCACACAGAGCAAATTTAACATGAAGCATAAAAACCGTATATTTAATGATTTTGGGCAATGTCAAAATATGTAATAGATACAACCAAGTGCACGAAGACTAATATATGTGTATTATTTAAGAAAAAACATTTTTTTTTCTATTTGAAGTCCATTTTCCTGGTCGCAAATAACAGGCCATTCTTTTTTCAAACTTAAAACCTAAATCTAGATACTAATTTAGTGTTTTTAGCTTACGCATTTTTATAGATCGTGTATACATTGTGATTACCAATAAAAATCCATTTTGAAAAAAAGGGGTTGCGTCCTTTTCCTTTTCTACAGTCGATATATTCAACGAAAAAAGCTTTAAAGAACCCGGGTGTTTTGATGTTGTGGTTGAATTCTTGCTGATATGGACGGATGTTGTTTGGATAGGATTAAAAATGTCCCGCGTTCGCTCCGAAAGTGGAAGATATGGATCTACACAGTGTGAACATCCCACTACGAAAGTAGAGCATATTGATCACCGCAGTGTGAAAACATGTCTTGATAGATTACTATTCTCGAGAATTGCTTTTCAAACAATTACTTAATGAGCATCCAGTCCTGCTTTTTCGGATTTAAAAAATCCAGTAGATGTGGGAAACGAACCACATTCCTCAGATTGATTGGCGCACACGCTACTAAAAATAAAATCTGGCAAATTAAATAAATCGACGTGGTAAAAGCAAAACAACACCAACCCAATTTAGTTATAGGGCAAGGAGTGGAAACATCGCAATTTACGCAATCTCACAAGGAACAAATAGGAAGGTCGAACATACTGACTGTGGAACAGTGAGACTGGAAAGATTTGTCATTGCCACAGTAACCGCTAACCATCAATGGTTTTTCAACGCCAGCGTTTTCCGATGTTGATATATTGCATCAATTTTTACCCACCCTGTGAAATGAGGTCACCCAGGTGTATGCAGTGACAATGTTCATAGTGCCACCCATTATCACCCAGAGAAATGTTAAAACGGTCATCTTTTACTGGAAGAAAAAATCCAATTAATATATACTCGTAAATCACAG
Organism: Rhyacophila evoluta; assembly: GCA_022683975.1. Lineage (NCBI taxonomy): Eukaryota > Metazoa > Arthropoda > Insecta > Trichoptera > Rhyacophilidae > Rhyacophila > Rhyacophila evoluta. The sequence continues at coordinate 12,205 of JAGVSQ010006539.1, read as the reverse complement.
ATGTAATACAATAACACATATAAGGACACTTGTTGAATTTGTCAAGGAATCAAATTCATGTCGAGGTTGCATTGTCCCGTACGCAATGCGGGTAATAAAACGAGTATCACTTGATTGGGGGAAATACCAATATTATGTTATATAAAACATATCGATGTTATACTCCAAATTACAATACTTTAATGTAGATATTAAAAGATCTGGGAAGGGAACAGTACATTTACTCCGATTTCCGTTATTTTTTCGTGGAAGTGCGAAGATGTTCATTATATTAAAATTAGGAGGATTTGTAATAGCGATGGCCATAAGTTGACAACACGTATCATACATTTGTTAAATTGCTTAGGAGGACCAAAAACCCTATAAAAAATTAAGTATTGTGAAGTGAATAAAAATGAAATACACATTTTCAAAATGAAAATAAACATTACTTCACTGTACAGTATATTTAATTTTCTTTAATGAAATTTCTCCAATACTTACTTTTTATAAGGTTTTTGGTCCTCCTGAACAACTTAACAAGTCGTCGCCAATATTGCAGGAACACGTATCTCGATTTTTTGGTTTACGTTACCTTGTAAAGTATAGTTTTATTTTTTGGAATATCTTGTATCATTGACGCATTTTTGTGTTTTTTACAAAGTGACTTAAACCAATAAATCGACGTGTTCATGAAATATTTGCGTCGAAGTGTGTGATATGTGTTGTCAACTTATGAACATCGATATGCTATTTCCACAAATTTTGCATTTTATCAACCACAGTCAACACATGATAATTTTTTTTTTATTTATTATTATTATAATCACTACCAATTCTCGAGAATAGGAATTATTGATAATTTAAATTGAAAATAAATATTACGCGATTTATACTGCATCCGCTCCCGTTTTAAATTCATAGTAGAAAATACAGCCATTTTCAAAATGTTATTAAATAACTTGATGACTATCTAGATTCTAGATCATCAAAAAACATCATAAAGTGTCACCAAATTAATACAAAATTCGATGAAAAAGAAACCTTTTCAAGCTAAACATATTTGCACACATTCTAATAAAATGGTTATACATAAGTTAAATTAATATAAGAATAACAATATTGCCTTCAAGTAAACATTTTCTTTAAATTTCATGACACGATATAGCAATATTTTGCATAAAATATTGATGTAGTATATAAATTTAAAAAAATCGCACTACAGAAATCGTGACACAGATACGACTTTAAGCTTTCAAAAAGGGAAGCATATAGTACAATTAACAATAAATTGAAAGCTCGAGTGGTAGAGTGACGTCAACTCCTAATTAAAGTGAATCTTCCAAGCAGATCACATTGCAGGGGAAGGTCGTGGAATGTAGAGCAGTATAAGACGACCCTGTGACGTAATTCACAATTTAATATTACGATTGAGGGAGTCAAAAGCAAAAGCGCCAGTGTACATAATCAAATTATTAAAATGAGTAACTTATATTGTAATAATCTCAAATATATATTTTATGTCCGAACAATCTTAAATAGGTATTGTCTATATGTGATCCTATATAGATACTATGTGTTTACTTAGTGAGGCGGTATAACAGTTAATTTTAGCCAGGGTAGCCAACTTTGTCCATACGATTTCAGATGCGTCATACAACTATATGCCATTTACGAGATGGTTGAATTGGAATATACTTCTTCGCTTAGGGGGATAACAACGATAACTCAATGGCGCAACTATAATTAACGTACGCCAGTTAAGACACACTTTTCAATTTCTAAAATCTAATCAGAGTTTGTTCTCAATACGTCACTTATAATTTTGCAATGTGTCATAGGTTGGCTACTCCTGATTTAAGCACACACATAGATAGAAAAGTATTAGAATAAGTATTATAATTCAAATACCAGTACCGAACGTATTTCATTTTCCGTGATATGAATTTGATGATGCCCCAATTGCTAGTTTTAAACGATACATATATGAGCACCATGCTATCGAATAATTTAATTATTATATTATATGAGGGGTGTATTTCCAAAGTGAAATCAAGTGAAATCAAGTGAATAAGCTATCTCAATATGCCAAATTAAATAGAGAACATTTTGAACTAGTATTTTTGTGAATAAAACAACAATAAAGAATTTTTTTCAATTTTTATTTTTGTGTTCGATACTTTTAAAATTATTTTTTTTTACAACATGTTTGCTCCCAAAGTCGAGCATATGGATCCACACATTGGGAAGATATCCACTCCGAAAGTGGAGTATATGGATCTCCACAATGTTAAGATGTCTTGACAGTTTTTTTTTTCACGAGAATCGTTTGTCAGACAATTGCTCAACTGAATGCGCGTCTAGTCCTGCATTTTTTTTAAAATCAGACAGATGTGGAATCGAACTCGTATTCCCCGGATTGCCAGGTGCTCACGCTACCAACTACGCTAACCGGGAAGTTAATAATATTTTTTTTCCATGTTCGCTCCCAAAGTGGAGCATATAGATCCACACAGTGTGAAGATATCCACTCCGAAGGTGAAGTATATGAATCTCCGCAATGTGAAGATGTTTTGACAGTTTTTTTTTACGAGAATCGTTAGTCAGACAATTGCTCAACTCAATGGGTATCCAGTCCTACATTTTCAGTTTTTTTTTAAATCCGACCAGATGGGGAATTGCACCCGCATTCCCCGTATCGCTAGGCGCGCACGCTACCAACTACGCTAAAATAGCGTGTAAATTGTAGCGATATTTCTTTATACGATATTTTGTTAGCGAAGAGAAAATATTTTTTCAATTTTGCTCAACCTAATGGGCATCCAGCCCTGCATTTTCAACCGAGCCAACCGGGTAGACATTACTACTAGTTTAAAATACTCGTTCAAAATCTTGTCATTTAAATGTTGGTATATTGAAATAGCTCCACTTTGGATATATACCCCTCGTATAAGACTAAATAAAATCAACTCATAACATCTTGTTTTTACAAGTGAAGCATAAACTGCAAGCTACAGCCAGATTGTCAAATCGGGATAGGCTTTATTGAAAACATGATGTTTGCAATGCAATAATAACAACACGTGAAAATAAAATGCAGATCGATTATATCACGTCCAGCACAAGACTGAAGCAATTTAGATAGTCGGATTAGTGTGATGAAGTTTTACATGAAAATGATGGAAAATTTTATGAAGACAGAATCAATACTTCGATCGGGCAGAATGTCGAAACAGCTGACTGAAAGAAAAGATCGGAATTGCGCGATTGTCTGGTCTGTCATAGTCACACAATTTATATATTACATAAATATAATAGATATACGATAAATATTCGTCGATTTTTCAAGCGTCTGGTATGCTATTACATGTGGGTACAATCGACTATCTTTTCACATGGTGTACACATTTAACGCAATACCGTTTAAAAAAATATACTGAAATAAATAATAGCTGTGGATGGGTTTCCTTGCATAAAAATTAATGGATGTCAAAAGATATAATTCATTATTTTTTATTGTATTCTTATTGTATAAAACAAACGTCAGGTAATATGATAGTGAATAAAGATTATCCACTATGTCTGTACAAGGCCGCGGGCACGATATATGTCACAGCGACAGAGCGACGGCGACAAAACGACGAAAATAGAGATGCAAAATAGCTAAAAATAGGTGAGTGAGCATATCAGCGAGTTGTTGTGACTGACGCGCTGCCAAACTTGCTCACTTGCTCACTCACCTCTTTATATCTATTTCACATCTCTGTTACGGTCGCTCTGTTATTGTCCTCGCGGCCTAATATTTCTTTTCAACTTTTCAATGCGTGTAGCACCGAGTAGTAAGTTCATACAAGGGATGTAGCCCCATGCTATTTATAAATCGCGTAAAAAAACCCTGTAGAAAGATCTCCCCGGTTAGCGTAGTTGGTAGCGTGCGCGCCTATCAATCTGGGAATGCGGGTTCGAATCCCCATCTGTTGTTGGATTTTAAAAAAATCTAAAAATGCAGGACTGGATTCCCATTAGGTTGATCAATTGTCTGACAAACGATTCTCGTGAAAAATAATCTGTCAAGACGTCTTCACATTACGGAGATCCATACACTCTACTCGGAGTGGATATCTTCATACTGTGTAGATCCATATGCTCCACTCGGAGTGGATATCTTCATACTGTGTAGATTCATATGCTCCACTTTGGGAGCGAACATGGTTTAAAAAAAAAAGGAAGGAGTCCAGTATAATTGAATCTATGTTCATATACGTGTTTGGATAAAAAAATATGTTTCCCTATTTATCATGCAAAACAACCATTTATTATGAAAACCAGTAAAATATATGTGGTTATTTTGTACAAAATACTTGTTCAAAATGTTTTCGTTTTAATTTTGACATAGTGGAATAAATACACTTTGGAAATACCCTTCTCATATTATGAACAGTTCTATGTTATCCGAAGAGTCATTCTGGTTGAAACATACGAATTTTTACCGCATCAAAAGAGACTAAAAAAGAGTATTGGGATACGTGCGTGTACAATAAACACATTTGCAATGCAAATAAATAATTATAACACGGATAAGTAAAGAGACGAACGACCACGTGAATTTTGCGCAGTGTGGGAGGCTCATCTTTTAAATCGTGCAACGCTTTGAATTTTAGACTTAAATATAGATTTCGGCTGCAGAATGCATCTCACAGCGGTCAAATGCGAAATCAACTTGTACGCCCACCTACTTCATCTTTTTTGTTTTATTACACGCCAGCGTCATAGAAAAATAATAACTTTTGGTCCAAATTTGTGGAAGACGCCAATAACTCGTGTTGGTGTTTAGAATACGTTTTTATTTGCTACATAGATAGATAAATTGGATGTGGTCAAGCAGAAGACGTCCAGCCATAATATATCGAATGCGAGTAAAATACGATTGAATTTTTTTAGAAACAATGTAAGATTTAGGATGACTTTTAAACTATAAAGACTGTAATATGAAATTTAAATACTTGCATGGTATATACTACATCTTTCTTAATAATTGGATTATTGAAAAACGCACTACTTTAAAAGATATTTAATGTTTTGTGAATCGGACTTCTGCTAATTAAAATTTTGATCGTTTTGTGCATGGATTTGTATTAATATTTTATTTGGCCATAAGCCTTGGAATTGATAATATTTAGTGTATTTTTTGTTTTTAAATAAAAAAATATATCGATTCAGTACAATACAACAGTATATGCGGACATTTATTGAAAAAATATTTGAAACTGGTATTGCGATAATTATTATAATTTAGAATAGGTATTTGTAATTAAATTACCTTATATTTAAACTTCAAAGCCTGAAATGTTCAAGCCACATGGACGTCTCGTAGATATTATTTTTTGTAAATTATTAGTATGCAGATTAGAAAAAAAAACAACCATTACTTCTTCTGGGTGTATATTTCTGATCGGGTGTCTTTGTCATATTGAAGTATTGATATTATCTATGTACACAAAAATGTAAACGTTCGTTTGTTCAAAATCTCGGAAATTTCTTCACCGATTACTTTGAAATTTTGAAACAGCTATGCATTTGAATACACTCGTGTTTTATATACCAATATTATATAGATATCACACCTGTGAAAGGTTAACACATTTTCTTTCTTTATCATTTAAGATAAATAACACAAGGCGCGGCATATAGCGCACAATATCTCAGCCACCTTTTACGTATCATCGGACCGCAACGATAATAGCAAATTATGTAAAAAATATAATAAATACCTATATTCTTCTTTGCAAACAAATCTCTACACCGTGCCGCTTATATAAATAACACTATCTTCTTCCTCTCCCGGCTCAGTGCATACTTAAATTACGTTAATCGAGTCATTAATTAAATGTACTCTTATTACATAATCTTTAACTTTCTTTATCAAACGAAATCAATAATCACGCGACCGTCAAACGTTCACTGTTTTTATATTATGTATGTATGCCTGACTATTCAAGAGATTTCGAGGACAACACAAAATTAGGGTGCATCGCTGCAAATATTTTCCATGAAAACTGAAAAAGATATCTACATATAAAGCAGCGGGAGAGAAGTAGGACACGATATAGGGCGACAGGTGAAATTGTCATTGCGAAGAGAAAAGTCCTTGTAACATGTAGCGCAACATTAGTGATGTGCTATTTTTCTAAGTTGACCAAACATATATCCAAATTCAATAAAGAATTCTAAGCTCTGATATGCGTTCGGAAGTCGATGAACAACTCGAAGAACTATGATGTTTCGTGCCAATAAGCATTAGTTGGGAATTTGTATCATTAAAATGAATGGATCAACAATTGTACAATAATATAATAATTAAATTGTGTATTCTCAAATCGATTTCAATAAATGACGTGTTTATATAAAAAACATGATTTTGAATAATCTAACATAATATTAAATAATCTTTAGGTAAAATAAATATATTTTTATCATGTTCGCTCCGTATGTATTCTCCGAAATGTGAAGACACTATAATTAGTTTTCATGTTATTGCTCATTCAAATCGGGATCACGTCCTGTATTTTTTTGAATCCGACAGATATGGGAATTTAACCCGCATTCCCTGGATGCAAGGCTCGCTTGCTAACCCCTACGTTACCTGGGATACAAATACTTTAAACTGAATATAATTCAAATGGAGACGGTCAAGTATTAAAGGAAAACCTTATTACACTTAACAAACATATTTCGAATGAATTGCTTAATCACTGTACAGTTAGTTGTCTATCAATATTTAGTCACACGAGGATAACTTACGTAAATACTAAAAAAAAATGAAATGCTTACGTCCATGTATGTGGATATATGGCTGAAATGATATTACATATTCTGTAAATAGTAGCGATATTTCATAATAAGACATTTTACTAACGGAGAGAAAATATTTTTTAAAACCGGTTAATTTCCATAGTTCGTATTGTACATCACACAACTGGATGCAACCAATTTAATCAAGCGACTCGAGTATTATTTATTTCATAAAATGTTATTATAATGCCAAGCAGTGTATCAACAGTATACAAAAACACACAACTTTTTTAAATATCCACACAGCTAAAAATACATTTAATAAATACATAGGTACGAGTATACATAAATAAAACTACATTGTCTTTTTGATGATTTTATCAATAGAGTGCGCTCTTATAGGATACCTTGTCCATTTTCGATGTTCAGTTGCAAAATTTATGTATTCTGCCTGTTTAGAAATGGAAAAGATGTCTATATCGTTGCTGAGCTGTTAAAACTAGTGACTGTGAATTCTCGACTTTTTTTAATTCTCGAGACTGAGATATCTCTTTTTTAGTAAATTTGTAAATCTCGAGAATTAGAGAAACTTAGCAAGAATATCGCATATTCATTGTTTGGTCATTTCAAATTAAATTCTGAAACAATACAGGACTAATGTTTTTAATCTCGTTAAAACCTACGATGCGAAAAAATTTAAATCTCATCGTAGAGAAAAAACTGCGTCTTATCGCAAATAAGACATGATACTTAATATTTTCGACTGATGGTGCTTGATGGAAATTGATTTTAAGTTTACCAGTTTTAAATAATTTAGAATTTAAGACATGATACCTTGAGGGTCTCTATTTAATTATATTTTAATGCAGGTTCTATAAGGAAATTGCGGTCTAAAGTGAAGAAAGAGAAAGAACCGTATTGAGAAAAATTGCTGACACGGAAGTTTTAACAGCTCAATGACGGTATTATGTTGTTTGGTGGACTTTAGTGGAGTAAATACATCGCGGACTATGGTCACTTTTTATCAAAATAAATTCTACAGTCGAAAGAAATATTTTGAATTTAAAACTAAGATATAGTAAATTAATAATTATAATTAATTATTAAGCACAGTTTTAATTGACCACCAACAAAGATTATTTAACAGTTTTTCATTTAATTCTGTTCTTATAAACCTCCTACGTAATGCAGTGGCTGATCCACTAATAGATGAACGCCTATCCTAGCCATCTGTATTATTTTCTGCAATTGCTTGCCACTCCACCATCCGCCACGTATCCATATTGATTATGCGGGAGTATAACGTGGTGTGACGAACATAAGATGCTCTTTAAAGTGTCCAAGGAGCAGCTTCCCGTGACCTTGGTTGGCGTGCACTAGAATGTGCGTGATTCATATTTTAATTGAGCCCTGTTAATATCTAGCCTTGTTGAGAAAAGAACGTCTCGCTCATCGTAAGATTATCTTAGAGTAGAAAATTATCTTTCGTAGAAAACAAGTCAACTCGACAAATGGTCGAACCGACTTGAGAAGCTCTCCCCTTTCAACCGACATATGGAGACACTCCTAGAGGATATTATTGGCATACTACAATTCGACACATAAGCAAATGGAAGATTCGAAAGCGAAGAGAAGACTAAACTGACAACGTTTAGAGGCAAAACCACCGTAACCGGTTAATGCTACCAATACAATACAGTCCGCCTGCAGTCCGGGGTGGTAGGCCAAACATTATACAGTCCGCGTCAACAGCTGTGTACAATCACTCTGATTAATACTCATAATATTCCATGTCATGCTCACCTCGCATGCTGCATTAATTCTTATCAACGCCCTGGGATTGACTACAGACGGATTGTAGATGTATGAGCACCATAAGAGCTGGGAAGTCCAATATTCTGGAGTCATTTTGGTTATACCCATGCGCCACTTTATGTTTGTGTAGAATAAATATGCTCCTTTGTATTATTCTATTGTTCTCAATAGAAAAAAAGAAATAAATATCTAATATTATATAACATGAGGGTACAACGTTATCGCAGCGCACACTCTTAACCTCGAAACGAGATGGCTTGAAGCTGAGTGCATAATGTATTGGGGTTAATTCAGAATTTGAAAACATCTCCCATCTAACTTACACAAATACGAGTAGGTGTGTGAATATTTCACGACGTAGATATTTTTTAAACAGCATGTATTCAGAGCAAGGTTACAAACTAACCGACGAAAATGTACACAGAAAATGACAGAAGACTGTTACGCCAGAGAAAGAAATTTCTTTAAAATCTTAAATATTATATACAATACAGTGGATAAAAAATATTTCGTTTGATTCAAAAATGTTCATAACTGTATAATAAATACATATCGCTAATAATAAAGTATATCACACAGCAAAAAATATAGATGAAAAGATTCCGTTTTTTTTTTTTTTGAGTCTTTGTAACATCCAGTGCAACGTTAGACGTGTGATATATATTTCTACTTGGCCAAACATATCTAAATTTAATTAAGAATTCTAAGCTCCGATATGCGTTCGGAAGTCGATGAACAATTTTGAAGACGAAAAAAAATTACCATGTTCGCTCCGAAAGAGGAGCATATGGATCTACACAGTGTGAGGATATGCACTTCGAAAATGAGTACATGGATCTTCGTAGTGTGAAGGCATGTCTTGATTTTTTTAATGTCTACTAACTTGGACACAATCGACACTATGCAGGACTGTGTTGAATTTAATTAAATGATCATTTATGCTTACAAAAAAATAAAACTAAAGCCTTTAATAACAGTCATGAGTTAGTCGTATATATTGCTAATGACAAATCAATACTTTGTATATCACACAGCAAAAAAATACGGAGAGATGAAAAGAACTATCTATACTCAATACCATCAAATCAAATTCCGTATTTTCTTAATGTCCACATTAAAAAAATATATTTAATTTAATGGTAACATTAAAAATATGGATGGAATTAATGTCATAGTAGTGATTAAAAATTTTTTTTCATCTTGTGTAAAACGTGTCATGTTGTTTAAGAGGTTATACTTTTCTTGGGCAATATATCAACCCCTTAAATATTAAACAGTGTTGCTTGTAATGAGAAATGCCAACAGTAGTTGTGGGTCTTTGCTTCTAGCTTGTTTTTTAATGTAATGCTAAATAAATAAGATAGGTAGTATGTTACAACATAATACATAATACAATTATTCTAAACAATAATAATTATAGATGACATTATATAAGGATTTTTTGACAGTGGCAGTCAATGGGGTTAAAAGACGTATATGTACTTATTTGTACAAATAATTCGCGGCATCGCTTATTTATGGCATAATATTTAAGTGTGATTACTTTGAAAAAAATAAGAAAAACTGTAGACACCCCAGCACATTAAAAAGTCGATTGTGAAGTGTGTAGATTGCCAGTGGCGAATTTAGTTCTCATGAGGCCCAGGGCGCTTCTTTTAATTTTCTACATTCGTCCAACATCTGTGGTTTTTCGTTTTATTTTTAGGTCCGCGCTACCTAAATATATATTTGCTTTTTGAGGCCTCCTTAATTTGTGAGACCCTAGACGCACGCCTAGTGCGACGGATAAATCCACCACTCTACATTTTAAAAAATCAACTTCCATCGTACTCCCTCAGTCTATATCTATATTATGATTAATTATTAATCATACTGTATAGTTTAGGTTAAATTTACTTATAATACTGCCAAGTGGTTTAACCTAGTAAAATAACTCTTATTAACTTCTAAACAAAGCTGCAGGTTCGAATACCACTGGCTGGTGTCAAGTTACGCGTTACATTGTTAATGTAGGCATAGTCAAACTATCGGGTGTATTAAAAACTGTAGATCGCGATTTAATATTATATATTTATGTTCACACAAGTTGGACCATATTAAGATGAATAAAATAAATTTTGCTGATGTAATGTATAAAAAGCAGCACAATAAAATAATTTATTTAAATGGAAACATAATGACAATGAAAAAGAAGATATAAATATTTATTTATAGGCAATGTCAAACAATTAATTATTCATCATAAAGATTCAACTAACGCCATCTTTGATCACTTAAAGACACTAATATAACATTGTACAGTTATCCTAGATACAAACATACATGAAAATCAAATACATTTTCAATTTAACTACAGTAATTAAAAGCTGTTCTATAAACACTACTAACAATGCAATTTTACTTCAATAAACATATTATTTATTAAAAGTTATGTACTGTCAATCCTTGGTAGAAAGCCTTTATATTGAAATAATAATATAGTTTCTTTACAACATTAGATTTCACAATAGAAAAAATTTTAATTGATGAATATAAAATTTCTGGTAAAAATAAAAAATAAATAAATAAACAAAAACAGTTCTTTTATATTATTATAATAAATGCTTCTATGAATAATAAATGTTTCTTTAATAACAAAGGTATATAAGGATCCAGACAGCGGCTGTTTCTCAATAAAAAATCTACCATTTAACGAAGAGCCATTTATTCACATTAGAACGACTGTATATTATATACAGAAACATAGCTTACGAAATTATGTATAAAGCAACATGTAATTAAAATAATTACATTACTCAAATTTCAAGCTGTGGACACCGAAAATTGGTAAAATTACGATGGAGAAATTACTAAAGCAAATCCAAGAAGAGTAATGCTTTTTGAAGAAATTTTCGCACATATGGTCAAATCAATAACTAATACACTACTTTGATGGGCTTTTGTAATTTAAGAGTTCCATATGCTTACATTGTATTTATTCAAACATTCACTCATATGGTGCCAAGTGTTTTACTGAACAAAAATACTGACATAGTTTTTTCAAAGTCATTTGAATAATGAGTGTCAAATATAAGCAACAAAACTGGTACTATAAGCAATATTTTTGATTAATCAAAAGATATTATTTTGTATTTTATATCATCATAGCAGCTCTATTTATTTTTGACTTATTGTAGTTTTAGAATTTGGTTGTTAAATAGACCAACCGTCAAGTTTTCAGGAAACGAAAAACAAATATCATTTAAATACATACAGATAAAATGTGAAGGTATCTGAGGTATTTTTTTAAAACCATATGATTACTGTATTATATGAGAATAGAAATACAGTATACAATAATTAATTGAAAATACATTTTGTTTTTCAAACCACGCTATTCGATAAACCAATCCTAAAGCGACATTATGTCACCATACAAATAAACTTTGTTTTGACAGTTTTATAATCCCAATATCTTCACATTCAAGTAGCTTTACATAATTGTACTTATTGGTGTTACTCTTGGGTGTGAGAAAGGAATATTAAAATCATCAATGATTAACAATTCTGAATTATTTAAAAGTCCTAGTATGTTATATGTTCGCTCACCGCCCACATATAATGTAGCCTGAAGATGCCG
>JAGVSQ010006538.1:0-16247 GCA_022683975.1 Rhyacophila evoluta | reverse complement strand
TGTTTACACGAGCTTAGTAACTTGTCGCTTAGTACCTAAGCGACAAGTTACTAAGATCGTGTAAACATGGCATTAGGCTGTATGCATTCAGATTACCGAATGAAAGCTGTTTTGGAAAATTATGGTTGTCCTTTTTCTTTTGCAAGGTGTATATATAAACTTGATGGAACAGGCGAGGCATTAATTTGGCAATATACAGTATTTTTAATGGTAAACAAATAAATGATACGAATATCAGGCAAGCATCTATATTCATATATATATATAAATAAATGTCTCATCGCCTACTTACGCAGTATTATTAAAATAATAAGTACTTCAGTTGATGCCAAAAGTTGCTAAGAGTAATTATTCTGGATACCTTTTCCAATAAGTGTTTGTGAATGTGAATTATGTACGAATACAATATTGCCAGGCGTATAAATCCGGCCTACATATCTTAGGCTATTATCTCAAATTGTTTATGGTTTAAAGCTTGATTATTATTACAATTTTGTACCGCTCGGTCGTGAAAAGTCAGTGATCTAATTATATTTGCATTAACCTCCATGTCGGGCATTATCTCGATGGATATTAATTGTATAGGCATTTCCGGGCAGTTACGGCCGCAGACACGGCAGGCAAGGAGGCATTGGGACATGCCCACGCGCGCAGCGATATGCGGGTCATTAATAAAGATCCCGATCTGATGACGATGATATAATCGTCAAACCGAGTTCTCATTGTGGTACGAGGCTATTCTTAATTACTGCAATCAATTAAACCATGTGAAACGAGCTAATGGAAAATAAAAAACAAATATAACAATGGTTCTCGCAACACTGCAAAAGGATTCGCAGTTAATATACTTTTTGCAGTCCATCCATTAAATTATCTCCTCAGATATATTTTATTTGTGTAAAAATTCATGTATAAACGATAAATATATTATAAGATAAGAGAAAAAACGTACCAGCCACTCGTCACTTTTCTTTTCTTTAATACGATGTTCGCTCCTAACGTGGAGCATCTGGATCTCCACAATGTGAAGACGTCTTGACAGATTATTTTTCACGAGAATCGTTTGTCAGACAATTACTCAACCCAATGGGCATACAGTCCTGCATCTTCGGATATTTTTAAATCCGACATATGGGGAATTGAACCCGCACGCTACCAACTACGCTAACCGGGGAAACCCAAGAGACTTGTCACTACATGAGTGAATCTGCAAAGGTAGACATGGCTTGAGCGCGTGCTGCCGATGCCTCTAGTGTCTCAATCTGACCTGAAAATTCTTCCAAATTAATCAGATTTCGACGTCTCGGAAGGTGGCAAAATACTATCTGCAGAATGTATTCCATGAGGTACATGATGCTGACAACATGGGAGGATGAGGAAATGCTTAATAGCGATTTGGAGATATGCTCCACACAAATGGTGGATAAAGAAGGAGGGAAATTGAAGTGTTATTCAATGTAAGGGTATATGGTGGTATACACAACGATCGTTTGGTAACCATGTGGAGAATTAGAGTCATTTTGGAATTTAAATTTGCTAATTAATGATGCATGATACGCTCCACAATAGCATCTTAAATATAATAAGAAAAAAATACTAAATCTTTAAGACTGACATCTGACAAGTCTGAATGACAAGTCATAAGAAAAGATGGTTTATGTGAATGTCTAATATGCTATATTTTCGAAGTAAAGTTTTCAAGGTAACATAAAAAATAATTCCGTGAAATTAATTCGACTCATAAATTAAAATAGATTTTTTGCAACTGGATAATAAAATTCTAAATATTGAATATGAGGTCGACAATACAATGTTTCTCTAATATAAATAATTTGCATCGACAGCGAACCTGATATCAATCGTTGATCTAATTGACCTATTGAAAATAGACCGTCGACCTTCAATATTTAATTAATCGAATAAATAACTGAGTAAAAAAACTTGACGAAATGTTTGAATTACGTAAATACTGAGACGGTAATTCTATTATTAATTAACATTCACTACCAAATCGAATTAATTGTTGATGTATCAGTTTACGATCCTTATAAATATGATAAACGCACACTCGGATGTGCAACAAACAAGATGATTTGAATAAACCGAAGGCGACGTGAATAAATTATAAACGCAAAAACAGTGCCTGTCATATACCCATTACCTTAATGAATAAGAATTGGTTTTATGAAACAATCACGAAAGGTGAGCGGTGTTTTAATTAATTAATACAATAAACACCTAACTTAGCTGAACGCTCCGAGCTTCAAATTGAAAACAAATACAACACTCTTATACTAGTGTTGGGCATATACATTTAGAGAGATAAAATTAGTCTTATTATTTGTTATTTATTATCAATATTATATCTCGTCATTATAGACGGAGCTACACATGCTAAACGTGAAACCAGTTTTCAGGACTAATGTAGAATTTAGTCATATTTTTTACTTATAATATCAAGTGTCGTCAATTGTTATTTTATGACGGAAATGCAGTATTGAAATATTGATACTAGGAGGAAATAACTATACCAGCGTTTTTCGTCTTCCGCCTTATGCCATCATTGCACCGATTGAAGATATAATCGGTGCAAGTGTAATAACGCGAAAGAACCGTTTGTCAAAATTTAAATGATTTGCCTCTTCAGTGTGGATGATTCATTCGCGGTATTACTTCGATTGTAAGCAGTATATGAGTTAATTTCGAAGATTGAATGCAACCAACTTGACCAAAAAGTATTTTGAACTTATTGGCTCATAAGCGGTAATGAACGAACACCGACGATATGACTTTCTCTGAATAAATATTTTGGAAACTTAAGTTATATTTAGCTTTCGTAAATATACCATACGTTTTTTTGTACTATTACAAAAATACGCTTAAAAATATGTTTTGGGGTGTTTTTTAGAAATATAACAAAATAGCTTATTTTTTATAAGCTTTTATTTACAAAATATAACACATAAACACTAGTATATAATATGGATATCTTTTGTTTTATTCGCATGAATTTCAAGTTGACTTTGGAAGAATAATGGTAAACACATATTTATAAGAATTTCGCACCTGTATGAGTATAGCGTACATTATTCTCAGCGTAATAAATAAAAAAAGTTAATTCCAAGTTAAATTTCTTGGAATTCTCATTGAATACGACTTGGTATAAAACAGATGTCGGTACTGAAGTGTCTGTGAGTAATAAAAAAATTGTTCTAGTAATGAATCATCCACGCGATATATGCACATATTCAACAGTTATATACGAGTATAAATAGATAATATATTTTAGCTGAGTAAGTAGGCATATGAATATAAACATAATACGTTATTAGTATGTATGTATTAACTCTTTCCTTGCCAATATTTATCTAAAGTTGTTGTAATTTAAAATACAATTGTTTCGAATGATCGTAATATTTGGCATCCAGTAAAGTTCAATTGTAACAAGGCCCCAGAACTTCGCCAACAACTTCATACTGAACGAACTAAGACGGTTTTATTTTAATCTTTTTCAAGTCATTTTGAAACATTGTTACACCTCTTACAAGTTTGGCGTATGCGGTTAGCTGAGTGTGGTCCACTCACCACATCTAATATTCGAGGTTAACTCGTTTTCTTTGATTTTTTTTTACATTTTATCAAAAAACGCATTTTGCATGATTAAAAAATAAACATAATAATATCAACACATTAAAATCCGGACTAATCATCTTATTCCTAGAAATAAATAAATGAGCATATCGATAGTATGTAGATATTCTGGGTTTTAGTGTCATAAGGGCAAAACTACAAAAATATAGTTCAACGAAAACATTGTTTAATGTAAATCCGTGCTATTCGAGATTCAAAGTTTGTGCATAATTATCTTGAGCATTAAGTTAAATAATAAATTGAATACAAACAATACAAAATATATACGAATGTCTTTATTAAAAAAAATCTTTGATTGTATCGATCGTTCATCATTCCTACTAGACCCTGTTTGTTAGATACATTTTCAAGATCAGTTGTAGGTATTACAACATCAAAAGTTACAATGAAATTAAAAAAAAATGGTAGAATTCTAGATTTCTCACATTTTTTTTTAAACTAACGATATCATTTAATTACATAAACTAGTGTCTACTTTTATACTATGCGATGTATTATGTTTATGGCCCTAATCCCCCGAATTGTGAACCAACACTGGATAGCAAAAACGATCGCAGTCGCCTCCAAATAGTTATGTTTATAAGAACCGTTGCGGCATGCATTGGCGGAAATAACTGCGCCGAGAGAAACTCGCCGAATATTATTATTTTATCATTGCTATATAAACTGTCTGTTCATTGCAATCTCTAAAACATCAAGCGTGGGAACACGATAAAAACAAATAACATTTATAATGCGTGCAATTTCTCTATTAATTTCAAATAAATAATAATACTAGACGACTGCTTTATATTTAAATAATTAACGACTTGATTGAATATAATTATAAATTTTATTGATTTTTGCTATTGATCAAGTATCAACACAGTGAAATACAATAGAACGGTTTTAAATTGCTTTATTGACAATATTCTGCCAATTTTTTTTTCAGAAACTAAGGACATCCTATCTTAAAACTGTAAGATAATCAGTTTTACTTATATTTATTAGCAAATAATTAAAGCTTTCATGTTCCAATTACTCGTTACTCCATTGAGGTGAATATTTGAATTACGAGCAACTGCCACGTGATAGGTTTGATAATTATTTGCTAATAGCCTTAAGGTAATGTGTTAGAATATAAAGAACGATTGAAAGAGGTTGAGAATTCAGCATGTTGATAAGGTTTAAAATTGCTATTACGGTTATACCATAATGAAGAGCATCGTTCCTTTACAAGCGACCCGGTATTGACAATTCTGTTACGTCCGAAATAGCTGTCGACAAAAATAGGCTTATATATTTATTTATCTACGGTGTGATGCAATTTATCTAGTATAAAATTTAACAATTTGACGCAATCTTTTGATAGCAACAGGTAAACAATTGAAATATCGTTTTTAGAAATGTTTGATTATAGATATGGCACGCGAAATGTGATTGTGGAAATTTTATCAAAATAAACATATTTAGTATGTCACGTAACCACGCTACGTAAATCAAATGAATACTTCGCGAATCGACTGTATAATAATTTTATCTGAGATTGGGAATACATAATCCACAGTTTAGTACCCCGATAAAAAATTGTATTAAAATACGTTATCTACAGCAATAAAAATCTACGATACCAACCAACTGAAATTCCAATACAAAATACTGACATTTTAGTATATATATAATTTACTTTATTGCAGGTAAAATATTTACCGCTCAGCAAAATAAAAATGTTGATTTACCTTAAAAGGAAAAAAATACAAAATGCAAATTTGAAAAAAGAACACGGCTGTCTTATCGTGTCTATGGCTTGACTACACTAGTCAGAGATATTTTATTTGTTGTTCGATTGTAAGAGGTATTGACGGGTAAGAATTTCTCCGTGTATTTTTATTTATTATCGTGGCATCCGAGAAATAATATAAAATAATAACCAGGTACGGCATCTCTCACGTTTTAACAATGAGTTCCGCTTGTGACTATTGCTTCGCTAGAATAAATATTAAAATAGGCAGGTATTATGCACTCTGACGAAACCGTAACGGTCGCCCGTAAAATAAATTCTAAAAAAAAAGTACTCCGAACTGAAAGTCAGCGAATGGTTTTTGTAGCTTAAAAAACACGTACGCGAAAACGAAATAATCAAAATTAGGCAGAAAGAAAAAAATCGCAATGCCTACTCTTCCATTGTATCACCACACCAATCGGGAAAATTCAACAGTTGAATTGATTTTGCAACATTGAAGATGATAT
Organism: Rhyacophila evoluta; assembly: GCA_022683975.1. Lineage (NCBI taxonomy): Eukaryota > Metazoa > Arthropoda > Insecta > Trichoptera > Rhyacophilidae > Rhyacophila > Rhyacophila evoluta. The sequence continues at coordinate 10,367 of JAGVSQ010006538.1, read as the reverse complement.
CGCCCCTATGGAAGTTACAAGTTTAGCTAAAAGGGGCGATTCTTGAATATATATTGGACTTAATCGTTTTTGATCAAAATAAAGAATATTTATTTAAAATCTGTGTTTAGTAATGTTTTATAATGCAAATACAATACAACAGTGGACTTCCAGTGCTCAGAATATCAGACCAGATTATTATACGAGAACTGCTTGTTACCTACACAAAGTCTCGAAGCGAGTCAGGAAGCTACAAATCAACGAATTTATAAAACATCAGTTGGAACATGTACCGACACCTAGGTGTTTTTATTGAACGTGGTCATTGTTTATTGATTATTACAGTCGTCACTCCTGGCAGGTGCACTATTGGAATTCGTATTTTTATCAACGACTAGATCAATTTAATGAAAAATGCATTTAGTTATGGCCAAAAATGATTAATTGTCAATGTCGTGAAGTTCATAAAACGTATTTGAGTGAGAATGTTGAAAATTGCCAACATACAACTTTTTGAATGTTGGTAATTAGTTATAAAACGGTTTTTTTTTGTTTTTTGAAATTGTAACAGTGCTACGTTTATCTTGATTTGTATAGAGCACGACTTAATACTGTAAATTGTAGCTATATAGCATGCTATAATGGCAGCAAAACCGGTTTATATCGCATTAGAATTATTTAAAAACCGGTTTTACGCGATTGACTCGGCCGGAATCTATTATAATTTTATATTTTAATCGATAAATAAATAATAATATATTGTGACATTAGAAAGCAGTTCGCGCTGATGTGCAGAGAAACTGGTCGAGTGAAGAGGGCGCCGTTTGGCGCGATCCGCCCGAGCTGGTTTTGCGTCCGCCATTTAATTAATCGAACCGATCCGAAGATAGTCACGATATGTGCCAGCGATGGGACCCGTACACGGCATACAACGTCCACTATTGAAAACAATAACGGTAAAAAACCGCAACGTGGAAACGCCCGTCAATGTGTATAAAATAAAATGATTATGCCATCATACTGTCATCCAAATATCTGCTTTCAATTGATCCATATTTTTACCATGTTAGCTCAGTGGTATATAAGGATCTCCACAACATGAAGATGCGTCTACAGACCGACTAACCTCTAGGCTACTGGGGTGATGTGATTATAGCAAACGAATACTATATTAATAATTAATCTAACAAAGAACACTTGTATAGTAAATCGATGATACGTGTATGGTAGATAACCTTATTGATAGTACTAAATAAACCAAGAATTCAGAAGAACCATTTCATATAAACGCAATTATGTAACCTGATCCAGTGATCAGCGATAGATAAATTTTATAATTATTTATTAATTTCACACATACTAGATAATGTTCACAAGATGGACGAAACAAAATTGTAACGATGATTTCCAGCACGTGGTAATTATTATTTACTCCATTAGCATTTACCTGGTGCAATTAAATTTTCCAATGATTTACAACTATTTCAAATTATAAGTACAAACCTTGTCGACACCAATATCGACATATTATTTAACAAAATACCATGTACTATTTATAAAGTACAGTTCAAATACAACATTACACTTTATAATGGCCTCATTTACGTCATACTCATTCTAGTAATTGCGATTCAAACGTTAAAAACCATTGTTTTCTAAATTAGTTTTAATTCAAATTATTTACGCTTATAAGGATAATAATTAAGATACAAATGTACCCAGACTCACAGGGTAATCAAAATGTAACAACTCGGTATTTATCATTGCATTTATTTACAAAATATTCAATAGACGTGTAATATATAAAATGTCATCAAATAATATTTGCCCTGTGAATTCAGCCGACGGCGTCCAAATTTGAACAGATGTTCGCGAAGCTAGTCCATCAATAAACGTTACAAATTTGTATTATTATTTACGATTGTCTTAAATGGCCAACATTGCAACGTACAATTGTGCGCCTCGCTGAAGGCAATAAAAATGCGAAATTAATTCAATTAATGCACACTGATCACTTTCAAATACGTCACTATACATAAAAAATTTAAATATTTTACATCTGTCCAAATCGAGACTGCAGAATGTTCGACTAATACAAATGACAGAGAAATTTTATATAAGTCAAATCCCGTAAAGCCATAAATTACAATACACTTATACCAATCCCGGGAATGCAGTTCGATTCCCCATGTCGGATTAAAAAAAAAAAAAACAAAAAATACAGGACTGGATGACCATCGGGTTGAGTAATTGTCTGACAAACAATTCTCGTGAAAAATAATGTGTCAAAACGTCTTTACATTGCGAATATTCAAATACTCCGCTTTTGGAGTGGATATCTTCACAGTGTGTAGATCCATATGAGAGCGAACATGGTATAATAAGAAGAATAAACTCTCGACTCATTGATTCAAATGTAAGGCTTATAGACACACATTGCTGTAAACTACGCAGTAATAATTGCGGACATATAAAAACTATTTTCACTTTAGGGAGCGAAACGTGTTTTTGAAATCGGTTTTTTTAACTCATTTGTACATTTCGGAATCTAAAAAAATAAGATTTCCTATTTCAAGAACTTCAGTATCCGATCCGACGAAACCTAATTTTAATTAATAATATTCATAGACAGCCATCACTATGTTTGAATTCACAGTGATATGAAGTAAAACACGAATTGAAATGTATACAAGTCTAGAATTATGTTTGTGATGGACAAGTAAATGTATTTTTTTTATATTACTTTTATTTGTTTGCAATGGTTTGAGATAATCAATAATACCTATTATCCGACCGTGTCTGTATCGTTCAAGACGGATGTTGATGCTATAATTAAAAACGTGATAGCAAAATAAGAAATATAAACGAAAACAAACAATATCGTATAAGTTCACAATAAAATAACTTCTCTGGGAACACAGCCAACGAAAACAAATTCAAACAGCGTAGGAGGCAGCGCTTCACCTACTAAAAAGTATTCCAAGTATTTATCGCACAGAATAACCACCCAAAACGTGACAAAAATAATACGAATGTGTTCTAAAATGTAGACGGCAATGAAACATGGACGTAAGTATAAATAAACCGTTGATTAATAAATATTATCACGAGTGACCTCTGAATGACCTTACGTACAAAATCACAATTTAAATGTCTAATTATATTAGACAAACAAGGTGTAAATAAAGATTATTTTACCAAGTCGAAATGTGTACTGAAACGGATCGCAAGTTTTACAAATTATCTCATTGTGAATGCCCTCGAGTTATCTCGTTTCATCGAATGCCAAATCCTATCTGCATATGGGAATTAAATGACTAAATATATTGGATCAACTTGAATTAATAATGATTTCGAACGATGGATATTTAAATGAGATTATTTTGATAAATCAATCAACGTTATTGAATATATGCCAAACATCAAATTGCGGAAATTTCTGAGTCAAATTAATGGCATAGTTTATGTCATATTATAAGTGGTATACATATTCCGAAGGGAATTATACATATTTAAGATTTCTCGCCTGGTCTCATTTATTAACCCTTTCATTAGTGAGTTATTTTTTTATGCACACGTTGTAACACTTGAAAGCTTTATAATCTCAATTTAACTAATATCATAATATGTATACCATCAAAGGAGCACTTGAGAAAAATTTGAACGCATAGGACTGTTTTATGTGTCTTTGTAAACAGTGATATAAATAATCTTTCGTTTCTTGATCAAATATAACAATTATAGAATTTTTACTCATATTTTTCGTTATGTTTACGTATTTTGGTGTAGCCTAAAAATATGTTATGATACCTTCCGCATATCATTAATAGATTTACCTAGTTTTTATATTAAAATAAATAATAAGATTTTATTAAGAAATAAAAGAATGAGTGAAAAAAAAGCGACAATACTCCTCAAAGGGTACGATGCGATGCTTTCTGATGACAGTTCTGACAGTGGTATATGTCGACGGAATTTATAGGAATATTAAATCATTGTAAATCGAAATGAAATGCTGGAAGAAGGAATATTATAAATGTAATAAATAACACTTTTATTCGGTTCTAAAAAATATTTGTTGGGCGACGACGTCGTGTTGAAATACGCTTTAACATTCGAGTCTTATCTCGAAGACACACACTTTAATATTCCACCCTCACGTTTGACCCCTGTGCGAGACGGAACACATAAAGCAAGCAGGAATACAGGCACAAATACCAACATAGTAATAATACACACTTGAATGTGTTCACTCTTTTCACAATCCAATATGGTGTAGATATAACAAAGCGAGTTGATCGATATACGTAAATGTACCCCTCTTTGATGTGACGAGAAGGAATGCGATGTGATTCCCTTCGCCCTTCGTCGATCCTCCCCCGTAAAATACGAAGCAGGTGCACCCGGTGCATTTCCCCTAGTAATACCATTGAAATGTTTTTTTATCGTTTCGTATATATTATGTGTATGCATATGTGGTGGTTATGCGCGCGCATGTGTTCTGGTATTTTTGAACGGTCTATAGTGCAGATACGAACGGCCGGCATGCATGCTGACCCGATATAAGCAATGTTAAAAGCAATTTTCAATCGTCTAGCGTGCGTGGCAAAGCCAATTTGAATGTTCACGATTTGCTTCGTACGCACACACACACTTACACAAATTTTAAACGCCTGACACTTTACAATTCCGATAAAAATACGTGCCATTTTAGTTTGGTTACTTCGGGCAGAATCGGGAAGAGGTAATTTAAGCCCACGTGAAAACGCATCACCGTAACATTTATTCCCAACACTTTCCCAGCCAAAACTGATATCGCTTGCCATATTTGTACTACTTTTTATGAAGGATACATTTTTTCACATAAAATAGTCTCCCCGGTGCCGCAAATGTTAGCCTGTGCGCCACACAATACGGGGGATGCGTGTTCGACTCCAACATCAGTCAGATTTTAATAATGAATGATTGTATTGAACAAACAATTCTCGCTTCATATTGCAAATATCCATTTATATTTGGGAATGAATATCGTTACCTGTCTAGAGCGAAAATGGTTTAAAAAATGAAAAAAAACTAAAGACGTAAGTAAGCAAAATATGATACAAAGAATGAAACCTACAATGGCGACCGTTTATTTTTATATGTGTTCAATTTCAACGGCAGAATGATTATGAATTATCAAATAGAAGAAAAACTCTCTTAAAAGCCTTGTATTCTAATACCATTGATCCATGTGTAATGAAGTAAGCCAAGTGATGGCTTAATCCAACATTAAATGACTGCGGTTTGTATATTTTTTTTAAATTCGCAATTTGCCGACTGCGCTAAACGCCATACTCTTGTCGTGGCTCTGACATAAAACACGTACTACACATGTAAATATCAAATGTAGTACATCATTCAACAAAAAGGTCAGATGTGTATTAAATTGTTCATAAATGAATCACAAATATGTACACAGCGGATGGTTAACGAACGAAATGGAATTAATTGACCACAATATAAATTGTTTACAATAAAATACTTCGTGAATTTATTTACGAACTAATAAATATGTATTACATGTCTACTATGAATCCGCGGAATAATTAAGTGTGATTAATATTATTATTATTCAGAATTGCTGCTAAATGAGTTATCCTACGCGAAGCGATTCTAGTGTCGCGGTTTTTAAATGAAATAATTTATTTCTAGGAAATTCTCTATATCACACAAACGATATTACCGCGCTGCAAAACATGACGTCTTATCTAACGGGTCATAAAAACGTTTATATCAATATTTATATTCCAAATTATGGATTTCAAATTCGGAATTTGCGCTTTTATTTGAATTTCGAATTTTCACCTTACGCGACCTACTTATAGAAATTCAAAACAAAACATTCTGGACGAATGTAAGAAGGTAGAATTCTCAAGATAAACCTAGAAAACGAAAAATTCAACCGAATTTAGAAAATGTTGAAATTCTAATCTCGTATTTTGCAATCACTACCCAAATGCAATTTTTTTTAAACGGGAGTATATATATATACAAGTGAACTTAATGGTTTAATTAATCAATTGAACGAATCAATCAAATTATTTCGTTCAGCGGTTTCTATATGTTATACTCAATTATAATAAGTTTATTTGTGTACTGGAACGTCTACTAATAATTGATTTTCATGTACACCACTTACTTATTTACTTACAAATAAGTGTAAATACATTGTCTGCGTATAAAATAATATACTCTGTGAAAATTCAATATGTATGTCATTAATCAAGGACGCCCAGAAACTAACCATTTTATTCGATTGTATCGTATGTGCTGACAAACATCAAAAGACGTCAAGTCCACCGAATGTCAAACCGAGAAAATTCAGTTTTATTTATATTATGAATAAACCAAAGTATGAATTCAAGGTTCGAGAGATTTTAATGATGTATGCATGATGTATACAAAATAAACCTGAAGCTACCAATTCCTTTGATGTAGTTTTAGTAAATATTCTTAATTTGGTAAACTTGATGATAGCTGGAAACAATTGGAAGTCTATGTGCGATTTAAATATGTAGAGTTGACCTTTACTAAGTATATCATCATATTTGCATACTTTATTAAGCTGCATAAAATCTCAATATATGGAGTTAACGACGTTTGATATCAATCAACAAATATGTACGTAGTAAAACTGATTGATTATCCATTCTAAGAATTGACCAGAACTAGTCATAAATGGTTGAGAGGAGGGGTAGATATCTGACGAAACTATTAGTGAAATCAAAACACCATTAAATCTATTGAAATAAATCACGTTCCGCTAATGACATTCTGAATGTAAGACATGACTTGCTATTAGAGTAAATAATTAATTACATCACGACTCATTCTCGTTTTTGTGTAATTTTAACGATGTTAACATTTCCGCTTTTCATAAATGATAACAGCCATTGTTTAGGTAAAAAAAAACGGACAAAAAATTCCAAGAATCCCCAACTGTTTAATAATTCTTTCACGAGGCGATATTATTCAACCCACACAAAGAAGGATTCGCGTCGTGAATTAAAAAAAATTAAACGTCGACTCACGAGCACGATGCAATCAAACCACCTCGTTGCCAGCGTGCCGAGGCAGCAGGCAAACCGACCATCTTTGATCTCGGAATGGCCAAGCAATGAAAAACTCAACCGTTTAAACCTGCAGTGCAACCATTTCGAAGTAGGGAGAGCTATTAAAAGTTGTAATAATCCATTTACTTCCCATAAATCCAATTGTAATTGTTTATAATCCAATCACGTTTATTTCAAATTTCGAATCTATAAAAATCTAATTTCAAATTTCGAAACAATAAAACATCAGTTAACTTTTTACAAAGTTATTTCGAATCCATAAAATTTCAAACATTTTCAACAAGTCACGTCTAAATATCTGCCAATTATTACATGTAAATCAATAGGTGCTATGTGTTGAGTTATCGCTAAATCGCATCCAACTTGGATAAAATTTAGATCCATTCAGGATTACGAAAATGAACGAACAAAAAAACTACGTCACTATCATATGATTAATTCGAAATAGATCGTTAGCAGCAACTAAATGATAGCGATAGGCTAAAATCCATTTAAGTATTTTACTTTCATAAATTACACTTATTTATACAAAACAACATTATCAACACTATGTCCGCTCGACTAGTAGTAGTAATGATGTAATTGAGAACATATATTCAAAATATTGTGTTTACGTGAACTAAAAAAAGAACGCATTATCAAATTTTCATTTATGTCTGTGTCTGTTCACTTTTTAATCGCAATACAATTTCAGATTGTCGATGAGAAGTCATTTTGAATTTATTTTATGCCAAGATAATAAAAAACTTCCAACACGACGTTACAGCAATCTCAACCGTAACCGCAAGTCAGCCAGCGAAACATATTACGGAGAGAAATCGGCCTAAATCGCTGCCACTTTCGTTTCAATGCTTGATCGCTATTATTAAAATGATTAACGTAACATCTTTTAATCATTTGTATTACGTTGAAAATGTAATCAAGTATCCTGCGTAGTGAAAGAAAGCATAAACAATTTAACACAAAGAAAACTAAGCATATTGGCAACATAGCAATTAATTTGAAAATAGAATTTTAACACAACATATCAGAGCTTGGAATAGAACCGGGAAAAAGTCCTATGGAACGTGGGTGTTCAAGGTTGATATGATAAAACATAAACGCACTCATAGTTATGTTTTTTTTTATTCTAGATACTATTATACAAAATAATTTCGAGTTCAATATATACAGGAAAAGAACCCTGCTTACAAAGTGAATGAATGCCCTGTAAGTTGTAAGTCATAGAAAACATGATGTTATTCAGGTTAATAAGTCTATTAGGCAGAAAACTATTAAAGGCTAGACTAGCTATTATACTTGTGGATGGTTAAAATGGATTATATATAATGCATGAGCAGTGTCGTATAAACCCCTCCGCCAAAGCCATAAAAATACAGGCCATGGTAGTTAAGAGACAAACAAGCTTAACCAGTTAGAAAGTTAAAACCATTGTAAAATATGCACGTCAAAGTTTATTGAAACTGTAAGCTGAAAAGAGAAAGATTCATTCGTACTTATTACGAATAGAATCAGTCGTGTCGCATAGCACCGTTTCTTTATAATGTACACTTACCCTTATTGTATAAGATTGATTCCACAAACACACTGCACTGGGGGGTCACTATTCAATTATAAAACAATGCAGCGGGTCCAATGCGATAATCCTATTGCGGCACTACACACAATAACCATAAAACATTAGTGAAAGAAATCCTTGTAATCAGTCTTGCGAGCACCGGTAGAAAATCACCACAGTACACAGAAATCTCGGAGATAACAATTATTCAGTGCGTCCTTGAAAGACGCTTTACCACGAGAATAGTCCACCTGTACACTACGAAAGGCAAACCATAAAATGGCGTCGCGGGAGTTTCATCTCCGGCACACTGTGTTCGATGCCGAACGGAACAGCGAGATGCTTACCGGACGGTTGCGCACAAAAGACTAAAACCGGCGGGGGCCGGGGACCTGTACTAGCAACAAGTGAACGTTTCGCTTCGTGTGCTCTCGGATCCGATCGGTTTTACCCGGCAATATAGACTATTTCCATGACGCTGACGTGTTACTATCTTGCTTGAATAATAATACATATTATAATACACGCATTTAGGAACGGAAAGAGAGAATCCGAGCGCACGTTCCGAGTCTGACACAAAACATCAGAAACGAGTTTTTTTACACGCCGACTGGTTTCTTGTAAGCTTATTTATTGGTGATGTCATGCGTGGCCAAACGGCGAAATGTAAGCGGCTCTATTACCACGCTAACCTATAATGGCTAATATACGCATAATGGTAATTATCATTTGATACACTTGTGTAATGCATCACATATGACTTATACAAAAACATAAACAAACTTCATAAACAAAATATGTAAATGATATTAGGAAATTGCATAATAGACAAGAATATGGCAACCCTGAAATAGAGATCAAAATCAATATTGAGATGTAAACAAAACCTCTACTATATGAAAAAGGGGATTAGCCTGTATAAGTAAACAATAAAATTGAACTGAATCTTATGCATATTAGGATAATATATCACTTCGAATTTTCGATATACAAATTTTAATTAACTGGGTCTCCATATATATATATATATATATATAGCTGTATACGAAATGTCTGGATAAATGATAAAATGCTAAAAATACTAATTGACAAAGCTAATTCGCCAGTTCGATACAGACAATCGAACAATGTACAACGGGGAATCGTGGTTCATAACGAATGCTGACAGCAACCTCATATTATACTAACCAGATTGCTCGAGACGAATATTGGATATATAATTTCTTTCGAAACGAAGAGATAAGAAATCGAAAGATAGACAATTCTTAATAAATATGTACTAGAATAGTGAAGCAGAATTTATTTGGCTACGTAATGTTGGTATGAGCTATGGGGAAGCAAGAATATTGGCCCGCATCAAGGATCATATATATTACCAAATAAGTCTCCATTTCTTTTAACTCCAGCAGACTTGAGTGCATAGTAATCTTAAGTCTTGGATAATTAATATTTACACCCGGGACATTCCCGTCAAATACAGTAGATCGTTTCTCGATATCCAAACTCCGAAATAAGCTTGATTCAAACCAGATGTAAGGACGAACAGGTGGATTTAGGGCATATTTAGGTAGTCTTAGTAAGAAAAATATCAGCACTGCCAAATCTGAATATTAACTTTTAAACTTTCCCCTCCACCACCCGCCACGTCTCCACATCCGTAATGTGGGCGTATACCGTGGCGTAACGAACGTGAGGCGCTCTTCATAAGTGCCAGA
>JAGVSQ010006537.1:0-16248 GCA_022683975.1 Rhyacophila evoluta | reverse complement strand
TATTAAACTTATAATTTGTGATATTACAACATGTGTAAAGTAAATAAATAAATAAAAAATAAATCTCTGTTTTTTTAGTTTTGTCGCCGTCGTTCTGAAATCTATGGTGCCCGCCGCTTTAGTTGTATTTTCATAAATGATTTATTGTCGCAATAAAACACCTTAATTCGGCTCTTACCAGAACGATATTTGATTAAATGTTAAATATTCACGCGTAACAATTTGATTGTGGTTACGCAGACAATGTGGCCATGACCGTACCAGCACCATAAAATAATTCGGAATAATTTCGACCACTAAGTATATGGCCAGCTCACAATGGTCGAATTTATAAGACAATGCATTGATTCTCGGATCGATTTGTCAATTCCAATACAGAACATCCTGAAACACTACGTTATAATTACGCCATAATGGCTTGTCTTTATTACACTAAAAGACAATCATTGTCTATTCTACTTCATAGTATAGTCTATGGATTTATTATATAGATTACAAATTCTTTTCCGGATGTATTGACAGCTATATTTAAATTTAAATATAACCAAATTATCATATCACTGTATGTGTACGAAATTTTAATTTTATTTATAAAATTCTAAATACTCGTCATATACCGAAACTACGATAGCAAAGCGTTGGCAGCAGAGATGCAAAATATGGAAAGCGGGTTCGATTCCTTATCTGTCGGATTTTAATAATCCAAAAATGCAGGACTGAATGTGTTACAGAAGTTTAATAATTCGATTAAATATACACTGTGGTACGCTCGCAAAAAACTACCCCATGATTTTATCGTCACTATTGACCGTTTTAGAGAAGGGCATTATGACTTGGCGGAATCTGTGGTACGTGTTGGGATTGTGGATTGGGATTGTCTGTAAATGTGGAATGGAAAATGATGATATGAATTACATTATTTGGCAGTATACTCTGTATGACCCTCGAAGATTTGGCCTGTTAAAAAGTTGTTTTTTTATGGCATGATCGCTCCCAAAGTGGCGTATATGGATCTACACAGTGTCATCTATGAAAAAATAGTCAAGTATTTTTACAATATATTAAGTCAAAAGGAATCTTTCCACGGTTCGCGTAGTAACTTAACGTTAACGCTGAGGTAACATGCGCGCCTAGCAATTTGGGAAATGCGGGTTCGATTCCCCATCGGATGGATTCAAAAATATATATCTTAAAATGCAGGACTGGATGCCCATTAGGCTTAGCAATTATCTGACAAACAATTCTCGTGAAAAATAATATGTCAAGACGTCTTTATATTGCAGAGATTCACATAGTCAACTTGTGGAGGATCTTTACACTGTGTAGATCCATATGCTCTACTTTGAGAGCAAACATGGTATAAAAAATACAGTGAAATGAGTAATTTTCTGATGACCAATTCTCGTGAAAAAAAATGTCAAGACAAGTCTTCAGATTGCGGTGATTTCGTTTATGGAATAGTTATCTTCACAATGTCCAAATCCATATTCTCCGGTTTCGAAAATAAAATGGCTTGAAAAAAAATACCGGGAAAAAATAAAATAAATATAATTAATAATAAAAATAAACGGGAATTAGAATTTTGTTGTTCTCAATGAGAGTGCCTGTATTTTACGAAGTTATATGGGTGATATGAAATTTTGCTTTATAAAATATGCAATACCTACATACTGCCCACTTGGTAAATGGTGTACATCCAACAAGTAAATTTTTAATAATTCATAAGTGTTATAACAATTGCATTTGATTTCACGATAGTACGATATATTTGTACCGACCGGGAATCAGTAGGTAAATCCACTGGAGATAAATATTGCCATTATATACTTACTTCATCCTTACGCCCGTTCATACTAAACTGTACTGAGCTACGATAGATACGATAGAATTTGCTCACTTGCTTACTCGCGTATTTATAGCTATTTTGCATCTCTGTTTCCAACGCTCTGCCATCATAGCTTTGGTCTAAGCCTTGGTTTTGGTATCTAGAAACGAATTTCTTTACTTAACTGAAATATTTGCAGTAATAAAAAATAAATAAATGAAAAAAACACAATTTACAACGTGAAAAGTTATTTTGACGATTTTTTCAGGAAAATTGATTTTCAGCAAGTTGGTCAACTCATTAGGCAACCTACCATGCATTTTTATTTAGTTAAAATCAGTACTAGCAACTGTGGGATTTCAATTCCGCAACCTACAATATCGAAGTACGCACGCTTATCTCTTGTTCGTTAAGTAATCCACTAAGTAAAGCACCGTTTAAGTAAATATATGTAAAAGAATTTTATTTGGCATATTACATGTTAAATATCCAAATATGTATATCATTAGTAGTTTAGAGGTTAGCATGCGCGCCTCGCATCCGGAGAATACGAGCTCGATTCCAACATCAACCGGATTTTAAAAAAATCGGAAAATGCAGGACTGGATGCCTATTGGGTTAAACAATTATCCGACGACAAATTCTTATAAAAAATAATCTGTCAAGATATGTTTTCACATTGCGAACATCCATATACTTTACTTGCCGAGCTGATATCTCCATTCTGTGTAGATCCATATGTCCTACTTTTAGTGTAAGTAAGGTAAAAGAAAAATTTGTATATTTTTAAAATCCCGGAATTGTGGAATATGAACTCGTAAATTCCTTCTTCGAGGCACGCACGCTAATCTCTCACCAACCGAGAAATACTTTTAGTTTATTAAAAATGCTGAAAATTACCACTTTGTTAAAGTCGTAATTGCATAATAAGAAAACGTAGAAATTCATTTATAATCATCGAATCATCCAGCATTTAATAAACCAGAATAAAAATCAAAAAAATATAAATATAAAATCATTAGGTGCAGTGTACACACACCCAGCTAGCAAAACCAACCAGCACGTCAGAGCAGACAAGGCATCAGTTAGGCGCGTTTATTGTTTTAATTTTCTTTGACATTATTGTTTCGCGAAACAATGACGGTGAGCGTGGACGGGCCACTATGCCATCCAGGAGGCCAGTCAAAAACGCGCTTTAGTACAACACAACACAAGGACGATACTTCTATAATATTTCTACAAAAAGGGGTTATGTATTTTGAGTGCATTAATTACGAATATGACGAACGGCTTACAACTTTCTTTTTTAATTTGATTGTAGATTTTTATTTCATACTAGCTGTACCTGGCCACGTGTTGCTGTGGCTTTGGTTAAAAATAATGGCGCTGTTTTTCAAAAAGCATGTATTTATCTGTCACAGATGTAACATCTATACAATAATAGGTATTTAAAAACACGCGCGTATTTAATTGCAATGTTGTGTCAAAATGTCAAAGCAATCGCTAAAGGACTTTTAGAGATTTAAGACTTTGTACAAACGAATATTTACATTTTTATTTATATAAATAGATAGATGTTGAGAACATTTCAAACTGATCAGTTTTACTACAATTAATTTCATATTTATATTCATTGGTCTTTGTACAGTTTTCATTGAATAATATTTATTTTGAATAGCTGTACCCGGCCACGAGTTGCTGTGGCTCAGTCTGGTTAAAAATAGTGGCGCTGTCTTTAAAAAAAAGCATGTTTTTGCCTGTCAGATGTGACATCTTTATAATAATAAGTATATAAAAAAACGCGCGTATTTGAATTCAACGTTGAGTCAAAATTTCAAAGCAATCAGTGGATAACTTTCAGAGATTTAAGATTTTCAACAAGCGAATATTTACATTTTTAATTATATGAATATTGAGAACATTACAAATTGATTTATAACGTGATATATTTTTTAAAGCTAAAATTATCTATAAATACATTTTTAAAAAACCATTAAAAATATTGTCAAAATAAAGAAAATTCAAATGTGCTATTTATTAAATTGTCTGCCAAAACCACTTTAAACATATTTTTTTTTCTTTTTAAACCATGTTCGCTCTTAACGTGGAGCATATGGATCTACACACTGTGAAGATATCCACTCCGAAAGAGAAGCGAACATGATATAAAAAATAATTATAATAAAAAAAGATCTATTTATCTGTCCTTTTCGTAGCTGGTTTTGCTTTTAATTTTCTTAAATCTGTCCATAAATGTATCATGTGTAATGTGTACACAACGAAATGTGATTGGTGTGAGTAAAAAAGTAAGAGCGAACATAGTATAAAAAGAAGTGGATGAAGAATAAAATGCCCCGCATCGGAACTCTGTAATTGACAGGACTTGAAGTTATGTATGAAGAAAAAGTCACTGTCAGCCAATTGATCAACCCATCGGGTCCTGAATTTTTAGATTTTTAAAATCATTAGCTACTGCAAAATCGTCAATTCAAATTATTGCTCTGGATTAGGTCATAGGTTATACACATTCCAAACAAAGCAACTTCACGTAATAGACACAACACGAATCAGCCGTATTCACTAATTAATTAATTAAATGATCACTTCTTGCCTAGAAATACAAGAAAAATAGTTTAATCATATACAATTATCGGCAGACTCATAGAAGCAAAACCAGCAATATCTACTAAACGCTGCAAATAAAATTTCTTGATTTGATCGGAAATTGACCACAATTGTAGGTTTGATTTTATTATCAAAAACCACAATTGCGTATTGAACGTCTGGTACTTTTTCTATTTTTGATAAAGTAGATTGCCTGATTACACCCGTCCAGTGCACTCATCGAGTCTCTATGTTGTAGGTAATTTCTTGAAGGTACAAAAAATTGCAGTTGAGCGCTTCTATTTATTTTATTTAGTCATTGTTATTATTAAAAAAAAAACTATGTCGATGTGCAATGAGTTTATGGTTAAATCAAAATAGACAAGATGCAGTTGTATTTTTGAAATCTGAGGTCACCATAAAATTATTTAACTAATATTTTTAACTGATGGTGCTTAATGGAAATTTATTTTAAATTCTAAATTATTTCATTACATATACACATATAAAACACATAAACCCACACACACATACATTCATATGAACACATACACAGTCACGGGTGTACACACGTAGATATTTAAAAAAAGAAATAGCTGTCAATATACATTCTCATATATATCGACTGTGGAAATAAAAAAGGACGTAACCCCAACTTTTTGCCATAATCACAAAATGTACAAATTAATGTATCCTGCAAATAGCGAATTGTTTTATAAAATTTAGTTTTTAAGTTGTAAAAAAAAGATGGCCTGTGATATTTACGAACAGGAAAACGAATTCTAATACATCAGTTTTATTAGTTTTTTAAAATATCTAATTAAATAGATATTCATACAATTCAAGACTATTTCTACCTAATTAATATATTTACTTGGTCTGAAGTTATTAAATATACGAATTTTGCGCCTCTTGTATTTTTTGTGGGTTACGCTATTTTTCCTTAATAGCGTCAAAATGTTTTGTGCTTGGAGATGAAAAAAATCCGCGGTGTTATTATTCATGTCAGAGGTCATGATGTATTCGATGGCGTAGAGCAGGGTTTCCCTAACCATGTTTTCTATTGCAGAAAAGTTTGGGAAACCCTGGAGTACAAAGATTTTGGTGAAACTTGGAGGGGTTAAAGCGACTGGTTGGTACAAAAGATTTATAGGTACCATGCGACTACGTTTATTTATATGGAATACAGGCATGTATATGAAGATCTCCCCGTTTTAGTATTTGGTAGCGTGCGCGCCTAGCAATCTGGTGAATGCGGGCTCGATTCCCCATCTGTATGATTTTAAAGATCCAAAAATACAGGACTGGATACTCATTAGATTGAACAATTGTCTGACAAAAAATTATCGTAAAAAATAATATTAATTTGTCAATACGTCTTCACATTGCAGAGATTAATATACTTCTCTTTCGGAGTGGATATCTTCACACTGTGTAGATCCATATACCCCACTTTAGGAGCAAACATGGCATAAAAAAATAATTATAAGAAAAGAGATCTATTTATTTGTTCTTTTCGTAGCTGGTTTCGTTGTCGGATTTAAAAAAATTGAAAATGTAGTACTGAATACCAATTGGGTTAAAAAACTGTCTGACAAACAATTCTCGTCAAAAATAATCTGTAAAGACGTCTTCAGATTGTGGAGATCCATATACTGTACTTTCGGAGTGGATATCCTGTGTAGATCTATATGCTACATTTTGGAAGCGAACATGGATTCTCGTAAAACGGATTTATATCTAATTTGAATTCGATCAATCAAACTCCTGCTAGGTTCTTTAACATTCCTTGACTATTATTGTGAAATATAATATTTCTAGCGCTCATTCTTTGTGACATTTCGTAACCAATTCAGCACCCACTCTCCTGTGCGCACTGGGCGTAGTAACAAGGGCCCGGCGTGATACGGCGGTCGTGATCTGGTGGAAGGTATGCGAAGATGCCACCGCGCTCTGGCTCCGAAGTGCAGCAGCCAAATCGACCTGCTGCCGGATCTTCATTACTAGGTCAAACCGCCAATTTAAATCTACAAGTCGATTGTTAAAATTTATTTCTAATCACAGATTTATTACATTATTAATTATACTAGAGTATTTCAAAACTACCAGCACTCATTTACAATTTATTCAACATTTAGATAAAACAAATAAATCATTTTCGACACAAACTACGTGATTTTTAATATCCAGATAGTACTCCTATAACAGGGTAAATAGCTTAATAGAAAATACTGTGTTGTGTGAAACGTTACTATATGACACATACATTTATGTAAAACATTCAACGAAAAATCTCATTTAATTCAAGCTTATTTTATTAAATATCTTCTTCATCACTGTTCAGCTTCGGCCCTTTTTATAAACTTGTTATTTTGGTCTGTTTGCTGACCCTAATAAGTTCCATAGTAAATCTTATCGCATGGAGATAGGCAAATTTACATTTACATTTTACAGTCCCATTTAGAAATGTTGGCTTCTTTCAGCACAGCGTTCTTCAGTCAAGAAAAATGATTCAAGATTGTTCTGTGTATAAATACGTACCGTGCATAGTACGTAACTTAACTTTGTAAATGTTTGGAGTAAAAATTGGGTCATCAATATGTATACATACAGTGTTATAAGAGGATCCCCGCATTTTCATTATCATGTTAAACCGTTTGTAGGTTACCGTGCTGTACGAGGATTTCCGCAATTTTTTATCGCGTAAGAGCGAAACTATATTCTAGGATACCGTGTTGTAGGAAAGTTATATGTATTTTGTCCATCCTCCAATGAGTTTTAGTAACATCTCATTAAGAAGTGTTTAGATTGAATCATAAGACAAGAACGCCTCGTTATCTCAAGTTCTTCAATCAAAAGTTAACCTTCATCTTCAAACGGCTATTTCCAAGATCAAACGGAAATTCAGTCATTGTTATATTTAAATTTGTTTATTGTTACTTAGTAGAGAACCATTATACTGCAGTATTAACACATAGTTTGTCGTAAATACGCATTAGGTTATAATTTCAATTGCGAGAAAACAGTGTCGTGAACGCAGATCCCAGTCATCGGATAAGGATTTAAAACAATATAATAAAGTTACCATTCCAACAAAATTGCATAGAAGGTAATAAGCGATTAATTAATTATTGACTATCGAAGTCTCCATAGATACATCACGAATAGTTTTGTTGTCACCACATTGCCATTATTAGAAATTATGGGTAGAGCTTATTACCCATCTACAAAGACAAATAAGCTTAAAGCTCGATTTACAGAAAGTGAACTTTCAAAGTTTTATTAATTATTTGAACACTAATAACTTATTAATAATAGATTGTATATTACTGTAATAATTATAAACGTATAATAACTGTATCATCTGAAATCAATACATTTATATTTTGTATTAAATATAATACAAGGTGTGTTTATTTCATATATGGATTATCGTGGAAAATGGTCGGCAATATCACGTCATAATAACGTGCTGAAATTATGAAAACATTTTATGTTGATTGGCTTTATTCACAAACAGAATAGCCGCTGTTGGGGCACTGAATTTCTTTCAATTGATTCATAAACGATTGTTACACTCTTGTAGAGTAACTATATGGTGCACAGTTTGGGCTGGCGGTATCATTGAGCCGTGTTTCTTTGAGGATACCAGAGGAAATTCTGTCACGGTTACTTGTAAAATTGTTGTATGTGAATTGCATCAATTGAGCTTACAGTAAATGTAGTTCTAATAAGACTGCCATATTATACACAGCTTGTGCTACAACACAAATCAACATTATAATTATTTTAATTAAGGACGATTTTTTTATACATTTTCAGGTTGTGTATTGGACAAATTTTATAGTAAGTAAAGAATCGACTCATTTGTATTCGTCTATTGATATATAATAGATTGAAATTAAATGATTCACGCATTTTCAGGACTTATGATAGAATTTTTTTTACGAGAATTGATTATTGATCAATTGTTCAATCTATTGGCCATCCAGTTCTACAAATTTGGATTTTTAAATACGACAGTTTTAGGAATTGAGCCCGCATTATCTGGCTCAGAAACACACATATCAATCTTTTGGCTACCTGAGAGTCAATTATAAAATACTGCTTGTTAGATATTACTTGAATTTTCTCTTCAGACAATTGTGGAAGAGGGATACGTTCATTACGTTACATTAAATGTAAAGAAATCATACAGAGTTGCAAATGGATGTTGAACAGAAAACACACTATAACAGACAACGATTCGTCTGATTATGATTTCGATTTTTCTTTACAGACTTAGGTTATGTTAATATCGGTGTATACTGGAACCATAGTTATAAGTTTGTTATTATATAATATTTTAAAATTAGCTTTTATTTCGATAAATTGAGTAAGAGAATGACTTTTGTAATTTAGACTTATTACCAAAGCTAATAAGACATCGGTGCCATTTCATTGGAATGCGCGCGCACGCGTGCATTTTGTTTTATATGACATTATCCGGAATCATTAATACAAAATAAACATTCTGAAGACTTTCAACAATGAAAAATGTAAAATATCATATATTTTTTATTACCATGTCCACTTCCGAAATATATCAAAAGGATCTTCACATTGTGAATAGGCCCACATAAGTAATTGAGTAAGCAGATTGCCGCAATATGAAAACTTAGTAGTCCCAGATCTTTGATTTTTTTTCAATCTCTTGCAACTATGATACTCTGGCAAGAAAGCGCGTGCCTTTACCTAACAGCTACCGGTAAAAGCTCACTGCCATCAAATTCTATAAAAATGTGTAAAGTTGAAAGGTTTCGTTTGTATTTCTATTTGCATACCGCGTTGATTTTGTATTCCGGAGCGAATTGATAACGGTGTATCTTAAAATCTCATATAAATTATAAATTGATTCCTTGTAAGAGTACGTTGGCCGATCAGAAACCGGTGGATATGGAACCGCATGAGGGTATATACTGGGTAAATCTACATTAACATTAGGACAACCTGCTTTGCATACAGTTGAGCTGAACTGATTATTTATATCACACAAATATGAACCACTTATAAATAAGAGTTTCCCAATTTTACAGGAAGCACAAAAAACGTGTATTTAACGATTTTAGATAGAGGTTCGTGTGCGTGCCTAGTAATCCGGGGAATGCGAGTTCGCTTTCCACATCTGTTGGATTTTTAATAATCAAAAAAATGCAGGTCTGGATGACCATTGAGTTGAGCAATTGTCTGACAAACGATTCTCGTGATAAACAATCTGTCAAGACGTCTTCATATTGGAGAGATCCGTATAGCCTATTTAAGAGTTGATATCTTCACTCCATATAATCTATATGCTCCACTTTGGAAGCGAGCATGGTATAAAAAAAACCTCTTTTTGAAATATGTTAAGAGTACGCAGTAAAGACTTACCAAATACATACGCAAGGCGTCGTTTATTCCGCCATTTGTTTAAAAACACAAAACTCAAATTCTTACAAAACGAGAAGTTTTGAGTGTTAAAGTACAGCGCGTATACGCGCTCATTTTCATCACGGTATTATAAAACGCGTTACTGCGCTTATGGATTAGAGGCGATTAATTCTTTATGTTATTGATAGTTTATCAGGTAGACTTCATATTTTTTTTGGCTATATAAATATTATTTGAAAGTTTTCTTGACTATTTGTTAAATAAAAGGTATTTTATTCCTGTCATAAGGTATCAACAGTTGATTATTTGCTACTTCATATATGAATACATGCATTTAATTACATCGGAAAGACCATACAAGATTACATGTCAAATTTTAATAATCTGTCTTAATGCTTAAATAAACACGAAGGAGGCAATCACAAATGTTATCAAGGTGTAATATCTCACGGCATGAGCAAACAAAATTTATTATTTAATGCCATATACCGGTACACAGCTAAAGGTGGGACAGGCGTAAACTAAAATAAATACATATTATTGGTTCTATGGCCATTAAACTTACCAGTAAGATGGTCACATAGAAGTAAATGTCAATACTGATAACCCGTGAACATACTTTATTGTCTTTGAATATATTTTGTTCTAAAATAAGCTTTAAGCGCTCGACTAATAGTATCGAAGAGTTTATTAAAAATAATATCGACTGTGGAAAGAAAAACGGACGTAACCCATACGGAAACAATTTTACAACAGGCACAAAAAATGATTATTTAATGATTTCGTGCCAAAATCAAAATGATAGATAAGCACAACTTTGAATTGTATTTAGACAAAGCTGGAGTTTTATTTACGTAATCTTATGTTAATTTAATAAGGTATTTACGAGAAATCAATGAAATTAATGTGGTAAAAGTCGTTTTTTCTGGTTGCAAATTTGATAAAACGTCCTTTTTTCAAATTTAAAGCTAGATTTAGATACTTATTCAGCATTTCAAGCATATATATTTTTTTTTGCTAAAATGTGTATTAAGTTGTATGCATCGTGATTATCGAAACAACCTGTTTTAAAAAAACTTAAGGCTATGTCCTTTTTTTCTACAGCCGATATATTATCACATTAATGCAACAATAGGGCAAGTCCACTTAATAAGGCGCTTAAAGTGATCATTTCCATAAAGTGAAATTATATCTAGATAAATTACTTTTTACGAGAATTGTTTGTCAAATAATTGCTCGACCCCAATAGGCGTCCAGTCATACGTTTTGTTTTGTTTTTTTATCAATTATGATAATTATAAATACCTCTTTACAATAGTTTTCAAATTAAAACATAGATAACACTATGTCGATTATATTTAGGAGTAAATAAATTCAAACTAATGAAAGACAGATACAGAATTTATTTTATTGCATTATAATTATTATAAATTGTGTTTAACAATGTGTTTTTTTATATCTTATATTTAATGTTATCAGCCGGTTATTATTATCAGACGTTAAAGGTGCCATTGTGATCACAATAAGCGACTATCATTCATTTAATTAATATAATAATTTTAATTTGATAGAACGCAACCTACTAATCGGTATCCAACTACAATACATAATTATTTGATTTAAAAAATATATGAATTATGAATCCTTATATTCACGGAGTTAATTGCTGTATAGTGGCATATATAAATACAATAATCGATGTTAATTTCCGATTTTTTTTTAATGAGCGGATAATTTTTAAGTATTTTTTTTAATGATGTTCTTTGGTGCCGAATGATCGAATAAACATAGAATTTGATAACATTATTCGTCATTATAATATCCGGCAAAGTTTTCACAATAAGCGGCTTTTATTGTAATAATATAATCACTTGAATTTGTACAAGTGAGTACAAAAAATGCAAATAAGGTAATTGTTTGAAATGTCTTCAATTATAATAATTTTCACAAATCGTTTGCAAAATACATAAGTCTTTAAGAAATACAGAGAGATGATGCATACTAATTTAGACATGCATGCATTTTTACGCGCCATATTCACGAGATACATTTAACTGCCAATGCACGCTAAGAGTTGGAGTATGGAGCAAATTTGAGGTAACAGCAAAATAAAGCTGGTGAAGAAGGGCATCTAAGCATGCACACATTATGACAGCTCATTGTTTCTAACATTGCGAACTCCATTTTTGCCATGTTATTTTTAACAACATGGATATATTCTTCTTCTTCCACATCCGTTCCCTAAGTGGAGCATATGGATACCACGTGCAAGAATTTCTGAGAGCCCGCCCGCCAGTATTATCGCGTCCTTCCAGTTCATGCCTGCATTCCATAACTCCGCCGAATACATTTTATAGATTTATTTAGCGGCATTCCGGGACGCCGACGATTGTTTGGCTAAAAAAAATGGCAGATCAGGTTCAGACTCCCTTGAGGCATCCGCAATATGTGGACGAGACAGGTCCAGCATCGCAGCTTCACTTTATCAGTAATATGGATCTATACAGTGTGAATACGTCTGCTCCGAAATCGGAGTATATGGATCTCCAAAATGTGAAGGCATGTCTTTGAAGACAGATGAAGATAGATTATTTTCTGCGAGAATTGGTTGTCAGGTAATTGCTAAACTCAACTACCATCCTGTCCTGCACTTTCAATGATACGAAGCCGCATATGAGCCTAGGATGAAAATATATTATATTCCCACTATCCATCCACTCCGTCCTTACACTTAGTCGTAATAGGAAATATCCCGGAGTTAATAAGGCGCATCGAAAACAAATCTTCGTTTTTAGACGAGCATATCTCAAGAGCATATAAAAAAAATCTAGACCTAAGGTTACTACGCACTCAAGTGTGCTGAAGTTAAAAATATATACTAATCATCAAGTATTATATCTTTAATTTTCTAACATGGCACCTAATAAAGGCCCAAAATAACCGTATTATAAGCTTTGGGAACAGGTGCCTGCGGTGGATTCTGGGCATACGGTGGGATGACTTCGTTCTAAATGAGAAGATAAGAAAACGGATCATGCAGCCACTTATCACTGACAAAGTGAAGCTGCGACGCTGGACCTGGCTCGGCCACATATTGTGGATACCTCAAGAGAGTCTAAACCTGACCTGCTTATTCTTACGGATGGCAGATTATGTATTGTAGAACTATAAAGGAAGAATTTAAGAGAAAAATATAAAATTTCATCCATATAATCAAGTTAAAATAAGGGTTTCTGCAGTTTTACAATGCCTATACGTGAGCCACCACTGAATGTAGAATATGTTACAGTATAAAAAAATGTTTTACCGATCGCTTGGATTTTTTTGGGAAATTATACAAGATCTTGCGGAACTTATCCAAGCACAAGGGTGACTATCCAATTGGTTTTATGTATGTTGGATATTGTAATGTTTGATGAAGAGCTTTTCGTCTTATATGGCGTTTACAGAAATCATGATCGGTGAATGTTTTGATGTAATAGGAAGCGAAAGTCCTGATCGCGATACGACCTACATAAAGAGCGCTTACCCACTACGACTTATATATAAATCTATATACTTTACTTATATATATAGCACTTACCGGATTTTAAGCGGACTTCTGAAATAAGCGCATCTTCACACATAGCACGTTATTTACTTATTTCACACGTTGAGAACATTACAAATGATCAGTTTAAAGCTTTCGCAACATGAAATATGATATTAATAAAATAGTTTATTTATTTAAAAACAGATTATTAAAACGCATATAAAACAATGAAATTAATGCAAAAGTGACGGTAAATGAAGATCAACATAAAGGGAGAATTAAAAAAATAAGCATGAAGTTGAGTCTTTCAAGAAATTGTATCCATTTAAACTCACTCGCCTGTAATATATAAATAACTGAGATGATTTTTTTAAGCATGTATGTTTCACTCCGCATTGGCAAAACCACTGGCAGGTTACTTCTAAGCTTTATCAGGGATACACAAACCGTTATTAGCCAGAGTTACAAAACTCTCAATTAGACCAACCAACCAGAATAACAAAAATCTCCAAATTAGAATTCCCAGATCTACACAGAGTGAAGATATCCACTCCGAAAGTGGAGTATATGGATCTCCGTAATATGAAGACGTCTTGACAGGTTATTTTTCGCGAGACTCGTTTGTCAGACAGTTGTTCAACCCAATGGGTAACCAGTCCTGCAATTGTGGATTTTTAAATCCAAAAGATGGGGAATCGAACCAGCATTTCTCGGATTGTTACCAGCTACACTACTAAGGAAACAAATTATATATGTGTATTCTTATGTATAGTAATTAATTCAGAGTATTTAAAATATAACATATATCATCGATAAGGGTATGACACTGCGTTGCGGAAGATAAATAGAAAATTATATCGACTCTGGAGAAGACAAAGAACGTAACCCTTAGTTTTCACAAAATAGTGTGTTTACGTATACCATTTAATACACATTCTAGCAACAGAGTGTAAGCTAAACATACTGAATTAGCGTCTAAATTCACCTTTAGAATTTGAAAAAATTGGTGGCTTGTCACAAAATAACGATTTTTCGATAATCACAATCTACACATACTAATACACCTTCCGTCAAAATGATATAAGCTGCAAATGCCAAATCAGGATTTAAATTACGCTTTTAATTTTGAAAAAATAAGGAACTGTAAAATCTACAACCAGGAAAAAAGAGTTCCACGATATCAATTTTACTGGTATATTTCATAATATATATATATAAAATATATAATATTTAAGATATTAAATAACTAATTAAATTAATATCAGACTGGCTACATAAAATATTAATTTTAGTTTCCAGACACTTGTGTTTTTAATAATTTGACTTTGGCTTATAATCATTAAATATACGTTTTTTGCGCCTTCTGTAAATTTGGCTCCGTGTGGGTTAAGTTCATATTTCTTTCAGCAGTTGATATGCATTAATAAATACAGTGATATAAATATATTTCGTAGCTTTATTTCTAGATTTTGTTTTATAAAACTAAGTGAAAAAAAAACAATGTTGGAATGCAATTTAATGCAGTGGAAGTAATTGCAGGTGAAAATTATCTAAAAATGATATCCGTGTGAACTAGGAAACCGAAATGGGTGAGAGATGCGCGTATTGCTGCAAATGGATCTGAACCCCAGTACCGCCGAATGCAAGTTCCGTACTTATCAGAAGCCACGATTATATTGCACGAATGTTGACCGACAGAGGTCGGAAACATTTTCTAAAAATAAAATAAAATAATTAAAAATTCAAATATACTTTTTTTGGTTCTTATTATGTGTCAATGCTAATAATCTACATATCTATCATGATTAGTATTAAAAAAATAACTCTTTTAATTATAAAATGATCTAAATTTTACGAAATTTTACTTGTTTTACTCGTTAGTTTTTGTAGTGGCTTATTAAATAAACAAAGATTTTGAATAAATTGTTTTAAATAACTTAAATAGCACTTTAAATCACTATACTCGTATATACCCAAAACAGTTTTTTTTATGATTTACTTAATGCTCGAAAAAACTCCAGAGCGGGTTTTGAAACTTAAAAAAAACTATAGAAGCGTGTTTTTTCTGACAAGCTCTACAGTGTAAAGAATTTAATTATTTTAATGTCTTGGCGCGGAATGGAAAGCAAGGCAAAAATAATGTATCATCAAAATACACACATATTCTTCGGAATTGATGATATTTTTTCATTTCAATATCCTGCCACCAAGAAATTAATTTGATTTAAATATATATTACTAATAATGTATCCTCCCCAGTAGCGTAGTTAGTATCGTGTGCACCTAGCAATCCCGGGAATGCGGGTTCGATTCCCCAACTGTCAGATTTAAAAATCTAAAAATACAAGACTAGATAGAAAGGTAGATCCATATGCTTCAATTTGGGAGCGAACATGGGATATGATAATAATAAATAATTTCTATCCGCTAAAGGTTTCCAATCACTGTATTGTTTCCAATAAACGTCCCGGCGTTAGGATAAGCATGGCTTGCACTATGACATTCAACCTCATGCCGGTACCTCTAGGTTCCTAAGTGTTAGTGTAATATTATAAGTATTTTTTTCTAAAGTGTATTATGAGAGTGTGTGCCAATGCAAGACGATGCGCGTGAGATATTTTCTTACTAACATTATGCCTTAATAACACGGCAAAATATTGACAATGGACAGGTTTCTTGTTAAAACTTATTATTCATTATTCAACATATTAAAATATATCGTCTTAAATTCTAATGTAATGTAATAACTATGCCCATTTTCATATTGTTAAAATGACACGTAGTTTAAAAATAAGATTAAAAGAGTATTTGGCCTCATTGCGATTAAAAAAGGACACATCCACGTTTGCAAATCATTTGCTTGCAGAGAATCATGGGT
>JAGVSQ010006536.1:0-16251 GCA_022683975.1 Rhyacophila evoluta | reverse complement strand
TGAAAGTTTACCAGTTTTAAATAATTTAGAATTTAAAATCAATTTCCATCAAGTCGAAAATATTGATCATTAAATAAACGTTTTTTGAGCCTCTTATAAATTGTATTACATGTGCGTTACGTCCTATTTCCTTTTCACAATAGATATGTATTAAATGAATAATAATTGTATTGTTTTTGTATTTTTTAAATTTACGCAATATTTTTCAACAAAAATAATTATTAATTACAGTATATATCGCTTGTAAACTGCCTTGAAGAAAAATCTTACTGTGTGTAATACTTGAAATAAATCATTTCATCGTATACGTTGAATTCAACGCACAAAAAATGTATGGCATCAGTCAAAAAGGCTTTTAAAATAACGCAATTTGCGAAATGAAGAAAAGATAATAGGGATCATGAAAATAATATTCCAGGATATAATAATAAGAATAATTTTTCTTTGTTCGCCCATGGAAAGCTCGCTGTGCTTAAGGTACTTGATCTTTACGTTCTTAACACACTGTGTAGTTTGCATAACTATAGATTACCTATGAACAATTCCCTCAATTTTTTCTTATTTCTATCACAAGTTTAGCTTTGTTGTTCGCGTATGATTTTACATTGAAAGCTAAGAGGTTTTGCTCCTTGTTATGCTCACCAATCTTCGGAAAATATTTATTTAAACTATTTTAAATATATATTTATTTTTGTACCGTATTCATTTCGAATGTGGAGCATATGGATCTGCACAGTGTGAAGATATCTACTTCGAAAGTGAAGTACACCAGTTGCTTAAAATGCAAAGTTTTAGCTAAAAAATACTTAAGTATGCCACGTTGTTGCAGAATACTATATTCTTGTTTTAATTTAACAATTCAAAGATATTTAAACATATTGAAAAAATGTCCTAAGAAAATTTGACATCTTCACTCGGATATGAGAACTACACTGCAAAATATATAATTCTGCTATGTCGTATTCAGATCTATCGAAAGTATGCCATTCGTAAGCAGCTTTACGTATAAATCGTTTAAAATGTGTATTTTATACCAAAACAGTCGGAAAAACAAATAGCAAAATAATCAGTTTTTACGCTCTCTTGTAAATCTTTCAAAATAGGACTTTCATTTGAATCTTCCCTTCAAGCCATTGATATAATAACGTGTTGATGTCTTGATGGTTTATTTATCGCCAGAATCGTTGTCCGATAATTGCTCAACTTAATAGGCATCGAGACCTATATTTTTAGTTTTTTTTAAATCCGGTAGATGTGAGAATCGAACCCGCATTCCCCGGATTGCTAGACGTGCATGCTAACCTCTACGTTAACGGGGAGATTTTTGTATAGCGATGCACACTAGAATACATGACAATCTAAATGTCAATTTCTTTCAAATAATATAGTTCATTTCTTGATAACAAAGCTCTAGTTTATGCTTAATTAACTAACAACTTTTTATATTATATACGCAAAAGCAAACAAATCATCATTAAAGTAATATTTACAAAAGGTAAAAACACAAATTAAAAATAATCATGATACAATAACAAAGTATAGACGTTATTTGAAAAAGCTTGTACTGAAAGAGTAATGGAAGATCACCAAAGGGACTCCAGCCAGACACAAGATAGCTAAATTTATAAATATTATATAAATTTACTACAAGACAGAGCTCTTTTTTTGTAAATTATGTTATACAACTCTTAACCTAGATGTATCTCGCTTTAATCTCTCGGTAGAAATACACTCGTATGCTTCAGTTCTCATCTTTAGAATAAACAAAGTATAAAGTAATAGACTATCAAATTCGGATTAGCTTATAATATAAAATTTAAATAAGAAAACGAAAGCCACAGTGATTAAAAATGTAAAAAGAAAAGAGTTATGAAAAACTTCCTAAGAGTCATAGGACAAACTAAAAGTAGGTATATTTTTATTAATAGTAACTAATTCAAGCATCTCAACAACAATTACACTGAGAAATTATAATATTTTTTATTAATAAATGTGTTTGATGATTTTTATTATAAAACTATTTTTTCTCCCAAAGTGGAGTATATAGATCTCTGTAATGTGATGACTTCTCGGCAGACTATTTTCCACGAGAATTGTATTTCAGTCAATTGCTCAACCCAATAGATCTACGTTTTTGGATTTAAAAAAATGCGACAGATATAAAATCTAACCTGTATTGATTGCTATGCGCACACATTGCCAACTACACTACCGGGGAGAAAATTACATTACTCGTAGAAAAAAACTGGATGTCACGATTGAGTAGTATTTTCGAACGAGACTTAACATATTAAATTGTTTCAAATATGTATTATTTAAAATAAAAAGTATAAACCTTCCTTTGCTATAATTACGCAAATTCAGTTTTAAATATCACAAAATTTATCCGTGATAAGTTGTATATGTGCGCAGTTGTCATAGTATCACTAAGCATACTACCTTTCAAATTCATTGTAATACATGTGATAGACGTTATGACGCAAAGCGTTCGTTGTTAGCATTTCTGGCCAATATCACGAACGATAATATATAACTGTTAGGCAACTAAATGGTTAAAGCTTTCACACATGATAATTTAATGAATAACCTCTAATATAATTATGTATTAATTATAGGACTAAGCTTTTGAAAAAGAGAAGTTTAAAATATGCTTCTTATCAGTACACTATACAGTTGGTGGAGTCTAAGTAATTACTCATAATCCTCAAGAAATATCTTTGGTATATACTCTTAAGTATTTGATAGATCATTATATTTTCTTTGAAAAAGCTCTAAAGGCAAGTTGATGAATATTAAAAACTTCTAAGAAGTACCTAACGTTAATCATTTACGTCTCACATCGTTTGAGCTTTTTAAAACACATTTTGTTGTATTAATATTTAATAAGTTTAAATGGGCAAAGTTTTGGTGTTAGTAATTATTTTTGTAAGTAAATATAATATAAATCAGTCAATTTTATCAGTAATTTGCTAAATAAATTCAGTAAAAAATAGTCTCATTCGATATAATATTTTGAAACGAGCTTTTTTTTAAATTCGATATAAATAATTGCAAAAATTGTAAAGTGGATTAATATGAATGGCTTGTGATTTTTCATGGAATCGATTGATTTGGTCCGGAAATGTTTGCAAACTTTTATACGGTATGTCATGCATGATCGAGAAATATCTTTTATATCATACGACACAAATTTTACAGAATATAAAAAAATTCTCCAAATAAAATTCCGTTTTTCAAATGTTATTATTAAACGTTGTATCGCTTTATCACAATCGATATACTGCCTAAGTTTAGCGTTGTGTTAGACAATTATGCGGCTCAATGAGCTTTTTTGAATTTTCGAAGTATAGCTGCTGGACCAACTTTCGGCTCCGAAGCGGGCACGCTACTACTCAGCCACTGGTGAAAAACAATACATACGTTTCATGTGGAGAATATGGATGACATATGGTGCTTATAGTGTTGTCTATCATTTCCAAGTAGTGATGCGTCTTATTAAGTCATGCTGCTATTTTTCAATTCAACTCATAACATTATTTTGTATAGCTTTCTATGAAACCAGGATTCTACTAGTCGGAATAACAGACTAGCAGGCATCCGCAGCACGTGTCCTGGTCCTGGTTTTGCGTCTTTTAGTGTGACGAGAAGCCATCACGTGCATCCATTTTTCCTCGCACACAAGAAGTCAAATTATCAAGTGCAGATATCTACAAAATGTTTTCCAAATATTGTATAAACTGCCAGAAAAGAATTCGCGACAATCTAACCGTCACCTTGCAGTGAGCTTTCAAAATACGAACATTGTATATTTACGTGTTATTATTCTCCTGAAAAAAGCTCACGGACAATATTTATGATTGTCATTATCAAGGCAAATGATTCCACTGAATCACTCGAAATTATTTTTGAAAAAGCTTTTGGATAAAAATTAACAACAATGGGCGTCGGTCGGAGTCTGCGGCGATAGATTAATTTCGAACGCAGATGTTCCCTCGACAGGTACAAATTGACATAATCTCCAAGAAAACACTTAGCCTATTGTATATCCATAAAACACAGAAAAAAAATATATTCATTAAAGTAACTTGATCCATTTTACAACGTCGCTTGCAGGCTACGAGACTGTCGTTTGTTATTGCTGGCCAACGTTCAAAACACTGTTAATTAAGCATACGAAGTGAAATAATTTCATTATTACTAGAGCATAACGTAAACGTAAATAAAAAAAATGTGGGTCCTTAAAAAACTACATTTCGCTCATTTAATGCATCAACGGTATAACGTGAAAGTATAAAAAAAACTAAACGCGAAAAACGGCTGTTACCATTGCTAACTGTCATCACGGACAGCGGTGTATAGTTGTTTATCACTCAAAGAGCTTAAGTCTAAGGTCAGCGCTACAATAGATGCGACGGTGGCAGAGATACAGTGGCAGAGCGTCGGCAACAAATATGTGACATATCAATAAATACTATAAACTGTATTTTAAACTTAAAACATTGGACAGTTTGTGTATATCTATATGAAGAATTTTCTGCGTTTATGTTTCGATATTAACCATCTCCAAGCAGTGATAATTTTTAATTAAAATCGATAATTAATTGACGTTCATTATACAAGTGATCCAATTCGTTTGATGTAAATATGGCATTCAGATAACCATAGCGTGTTAGGGTGGAGCTACGATAGATACCATGCCGGCAGAGCGTCGGAAACAGAGATGCAAAATAGCTAGAAATAGGTGAGTGAGCAAGTGGCCAAGCTGTTGTGACGACAACGTGTTGTTGCGCTGCTAAACTTGCTCACTTGCTCACCCACCTATTTGTAGCTATTTTGCATCTCTATTACCGACGCTTTGCCGCCGTTGCTCTGCTATCATAGCCCTGGCTTATCAGTATCAGCACGTCTTGTATGTGTATTTAAATGCAAGCTATAATTTTCCAAAATACCAAGTGTTGAACTAGTTATCTACTAGGTTGAGCAATTTACTGATAATCAATCCTTGTGAAGAATTCTGTCAAATTAAGTGGAGATCCATATGCTGCACTTTCGAGGTAGACTTGGTAAACAAATTAAAGCTTTGGATTTTTAGAGGAAAAGTTTTTTATTGTTATTATAAACAATGATATATTGAAAATACATTAACACTAAGAACGATCGTTTGGCAGTCTTGGTGTCTAGATTTTCTAAAAATGTAATTCACAATGAATACTAAATTTGTTATCTCGAAAAATTATAAATATTTAATCAAAAATTATTAGAAACTGAATGCTTTCTGTAACTAAAATCATACTAACCAAAGGGTTAAAGGTTAATTATTAAAATTTCCATAATTTAGACAGATAAAATAAAAAGTTCAAATGATATTTTCCGTGGTCTATCATTGTTAATGGTCTTTCAGACACCATCTGATGTCCATTATTTCTGTTTATTTTTATGTTTTAAAACAAAGAACAGCAGTAATAATAATTGACACTGATAAATAAAAGCTCTTTCACTAATTGTGAAAGCTTTTATCGTTTTCACCGCGGTAAGATAAAAAAAATATTATGTAAAATGTGCCGTGATTCAAAAAGCTATTAATAATATTTTTTGTGGCTCACTGAGAAACGCAGGTTGAAAACAAATTTAATTTATAGCTAGATAAAAAAAACAAATCGTTTATTTAATGGATTTTTTTAAACGTACAATTGATAACGATAATTCTGGTTTAAATTGAATTTAAAGCAATTGAAAATGTGATATTATAAAAATTTATTAATGGTAAAAATTACCTGAAAATGTTAGCTTTATAATGTAATAGGCTTTATCAAACAAAAAGGTGATTACGAAAGTTAATTGGATATTTTAATGTCGACTACTATGGAAGATTTTACAGTCACTATGGTTTGGCTTGATGTTTACCTTACTCAACTGTTTTTCTTAATCACTTTACAATGAAGGGATTAGAATTCACAGTCTCAAGCATCAAAGTGCACTTTTGATACCGGAAGGGTCGAGGAAAATTAATTTCCAGGGCTAGATGCTCAAAGCCTTGAATTAATCAAATTAATGGATGACAACTTATACTTGTGGACAAAAAATATTTTTCAAGGTAGATTTACATAGTTATATAAAAATCATAGAGTTCATTTCTGGTGTGCAACATCATTACACTGTGACCTATATACTCTAGATCAGACACAGATTTAAAATGACTAGGAAAATGATTGAAAGTTGGAAAAATTCTTAAATTATATTTACAGTGAAGACTAAAGTTTTTCTCATCCGCATCACTTTTTGTCACTTTGTATAGTTAGACACTATCGAAACTAACATTTGCACGAAATGTGCACCGCTTAAAAAAAACGGATTAAAACCGACGCTAAGATACCAGAGCGACAGCAGCTGAGCGTCGGTAACAGAAATGGAACATAGCTGTTTATTTATTTTATTTATTAATTTATACATGTTGTAATATTACAAATTATAAGTCTGATACATCAACAACACGATATACTTTTGGTTATAACAAAAATATTAAAAACATATTGAAATATAAAAAATAATAAAGAAAGAATTATGTATATTCTGATAATGTATATAATAGCATCTATCTAAGCTCATTCTCACTTAGGTGGAAGATATCAATATCCAAGGCAATCTCGTTAAACATCACCATCGCTCTCCGGATTGGCATGTCTACCGGCAAAATAGTCCTGCATTTAGGAATGAAAAACAGGTGATGCTCTCGATTTCTTAGGTAGTTATAA
Source organism: Rhyacophila evoluta (assembly GCA_022683975.1). Classification (NCBI taxonomy): domain Eukaryota; kingdom Metazoa; phylum Arthropoda; class Insecta; order Trichoptera; family Rhyacophilidae; genus Rhyacophila; species Rhyacophila evoluta. The sequence goes on along the minus strand of JAGVSQ010006536.1, from coordinate 9,499 downwards.
ATAGGTTAGTGAGAAAGTGAGCAAGTTCGACGGTGTTGTCGTCACAACAATTTGCTCACTTACCTATTTATAGCTATTTTGCATCTCTGTTTCCGACGCTCTGTCATCGTGGCATATATCGTTGCTCTAGCTTAACACGTTATGCTTATCGGAAGATTTCCATATTTACATCAAACGAATTGGATCACTTGTATGATGAACGTTAATTAATTATCGATCTTAATTTTGAACTGTCAGTGTTTGGAGATGATTAATACCGGAACATAAACGCAGAAACTTTTCATTTAAATATGTACAAATTCTAAAATGTTTTGAGCTTAAAAAACAGTTGATAGTATTTGTAGATATGTTACATATCTGTTACCGACTAAAGTAATGTCGTGAAAATAATGTGGGCACACTTTAGCTAAAGCTCCTTTGGAAAATGCTTTTAATCTCATAGTTTAGATAGATATTGAGCCCGATCTACTAGACTATTTATCATAAGATACGGTGGAAGAAAATAACAGTATTTTAACAAATAAATTTTAACAACAGTACTTTCTACAAATAATACGTATAACTCATCACCCGGAAAGAAAAATATTCATGCATCACGAATTAAAATAGCTCATTGCAATGGATGTCTACGTTTAGAACCGTGTGGTCAAAAATAGTTGGCTCGCTTGGCGGTTTTTATCTAATTGTATTCGTGACAGTTTTCAAGTGCCATTGGAAGCGTGGTGTAGAGATTAGTCAGAGAGATACCGAGAAGTTAAATGCCTTGCCAATTTCTTCCGGCGTGCAGACAGAGATTCGCAGAGATAAATACACATCGTATTTTTGTGGCCACAGTGTTGGATCTTTAAAATATTATGTTTTACAACCTTCTGCAGTTTCACATCCGTACAACTACTACAAGTCCGCTAATTAGGACTAATCATTCATTAAACACTTTAATTGTCTACGTCAAATATAGAAAGGAAAAAAGGACGTAGCCCTCAGTGTGTTTTTTTGATAATCATAATGTATCATGTATACAACTAATGAACGTTCTATCAAGGCGTAAGCTGCAAATGTTGAATTGGTATTCATATATTGGCCCTTTAAAGACAAAACTCATTAAGTGTTTAACTTTTTTGATAGATCCACTAATTTTTACAAGGTCTATCGTTTGCAAAAATCAGTTTGACGATAGCTATGCATGCTATTAACGGAGAAAAAAACAGACGAGTGTAACTTAAGAAACGGATTTCATATCGCAAAAAATATCTTAAAACCTCAATATCTCAAAACTATAAAAATGCAGTTAATGAGATTTACCTTTAAACGAGCGTTATGATTTAAAGTGTGAAAAAACGGCTTGTGAAATTAGCGACGAGAAAAAACGACTCCAAAATCTAAAAATGCAGAATTAGATACACATTAGGTCGAACAATAGTCTGACAAACAATTCTCGTTAAAAATAATCTGTCAGACATGTCTTTGTATTATGGAGATCCATACACTCCACTTTCTTAGTGAATATCTTCACCCTGTGTATATATTATATATATACTCCATTTTCGGAGAGAACCATTTTAAGAGGTTTTGGTTTTAATGGTTTTAAAAATAATATGTATAAAACGATATTGATCTAATTCTGTGAGGTAGTTTTATATGTTTAATAATAATATAATTTCCTTAAAAACAACAATCATAAGTTTTCATTGATTTGTATTTTATACAAGTGTGCGATTTGGAGTTGAAGATTGAGGGTTTGAACGCCACAGCTGTAGCGTTATTTTAATCTTAAGATCTATGACTGGTTGCACAATACGTTGAGGAGTTTGTTGATAATCAATTCTCAAGAAAATAACTTTGATTTTGTCAGTACTGTAGTTTTTTTTTTTAATTAGGAGGATTTTTAAAAACTTTTATGAATGTTAATAGACGCTTTGCTAAAGACATGGCAGGTAATTAAAATTATTTATATACAGTATTTTTTAAATAGATTCTTCTGCGACTTTCCCGATCTGAAAGTATGCGTTGTATCATCACCAGGCGCCAAAAAAATATTTTTAAAAAATACAGTATTTCGGATTGTCTCAAAAGATTCAAGTAAATTCCTCTCGAGTGAGTTATTTTGGACGCTAGCCAGGCGAGAACATTCAAAGTGAGGGGACACCACCGGCTTAGATAGGCAATTATGGTGACACTAACGATAGTATAGTCGTGCGCTTACAATAAATTATTGCAAATAAATAAGATTGAAATGTATTTTTATCCCGTGAAAATGTCCCTAGCAAAACAAATCCAAACTATTTTTACAAATCTCTTGCCATTATATGTATTTCAATTAGATATTAAAATATTAGAAGATGTCTCTAAAGGTATCGGTAAGAACCACAATTGAATTAGATTTCATCACTCTCTGGTGGCTGAAACGCTAGTGTGCGCGCTTTAGAGATGGAAGTTGCGGATTTGAATATCACTGCTTTTTTATATACCGTATTTCCTCCCAAATTGGAGTATATTGATCTACACAGTACTGAAGATATCCACTCTAAAAGTGGAGTATATGGATCTCCGCAATGTGAAAACGTATTGACAGATTATTTTCCACGAGAATCGTTTGTCAGACAAATGCTCAATCCAATGGGCAGCGAGTCCTGCATTTTTAGATTTTTTAGATCCGACAGATGGAGAATCGAGCCCGTACTCCCTGTATTTCTAGGCGTGCATGCTACTAACTACGCTAGCCGGGGTTATAGCACAGTTACTGGATTTAAAGAAATATATAGACTGGATACTTTATAGGTTATCAGTTTCATATCATATCAATCTGTTCTCGTAAAAGAAGTATAATATATTGAGGCATGTCTGTATTTTGCAAGTATCTATATATTAAAATTGTAGAGTGGCCATCTTCTTGCCGTGGATATCCATATGTTATACTTTTAGAGCCGAAATGGTAGTCAAAGGCCGTTAATGATATTTTTTCCTAACCTCAAAGACTAATATACAGCGAAATTTGAAAAAAAAACTATTTTTAATCTATGATATTAAAGCTTTGGCGTCCTTTGATGAGCAAGTTAGTGAGCGCATGTACATTCTAACTTGGGTTGTAGGATTGAATAAACTTCTTAATGGATATAAAAGAAAATCTTAGTGTGAGCAAAACATATTAAAGACTCTTTAAGTTTGAGCAGTACTGTTTTAACTATTAATATTTAAGTGAATATTCAAGTAAAAATAACTAACTATACATGTGTTTCTTACGTACGATCTAAGAAAAAAACCGATTATGTTTTACCCAATGAATATTTGAGTATAATTTGGATGAACTTAAAAGCGATGGTATACTTTTAATTATTCAAGCATGGTACAAGTTTATTACTACAATGAAATTTCGCCAAAAAACGACAGTAAACGTCACTTTAATTTCTAAGTTATTTAAAACTGGTAATCTTCCATATGTGATATGTGTCACCTTAATTGTCTAGTTGTGACACTGAATGATTAAATGATTATGTTATTCGATATATCATGTCAAATTTATCATGTGAGTGATACAAATATGATGTGAAAATTAACTAATTCTAAGTGAAAATCAAAGTTGGATAGAACCTATCTACTATTTTATACGACAGTGTTATCTTTTTACAGAGTGTCCTTTTGATCGTATCTTGCATATTAAAAAATATTAGGGTATAAAAGAAAAACATTTGTTGACATTTCGTGGTCAGCATATATTTTATCATTATAGTTTTCTTGGTGCAATTAGTCACTGTGCAAAATAAATGAATTATTTATTTGAATTGGGTCGATCGCTAAGCCATCGCTGATGTCACTCTACTCGGTCTGGGTTTCCTTCATTTTACTATCGTAATAATAGTCACCACAGCCGAGTTCATCTTTTTAGTCTTCCCAAGTCTTAGTACATCTTTACAGTTTTGTCTTTCGATAGAATAATTGGCTTTTTGAAGACGACTTGTTGAATGTTCCGTTGAAATATCGTCTTGAAATACGAATATTTTAACATTGTATGAATTGTTTTTAACTTTAATATTTTCCACGTTGTTTTTTGCCATGTTCGTCCAAAATTGGAGCATATGAATCTTTTTTCCCGACATATCCGCTCCCTAAATGGAGCATATGGCTACCACGTGGTACCTTCAGGAATATATGTCACACGACAGTCGTCTTGCATCTTTCCAAGCCCTTCCAAGTTCCATAGACGGTGCCTACTGTGTGTGACGATATCCGCTCTCGTGAGTATATGGATCTCCGTGTAATGTAAAAACACGTCTTGGCAGACTATTTTTTACGAGAATTGATTGTCAGATAATTGCCGAACCCAATAGGTATCGATATCGGAATTAAACCTTCATTTCTCGTAAACATGGCGCGCACGTTCACTTCTCGGCTACTGTGGGGTCATTTATTTCTATGGAATAAATTAAACCGCTTTAGACACTAGAGTTTCTGCCTGAGTCAGACTGGTTCTAAGGACGAGGTGGTTGGATCGTGGACATATTTAGTAGCTCGATTAAGTCATCAATGAATCGCTTATCAAGTAAATTTAATTTAAAAATAATTAAATTATTTGTAAATATGTGAACGGAGTTTTTGACGTTTGCGAATTAGCATATTATCTCATATTGAATGTAAATATAATTTCGGCAAATGTCAAATATGATTGATGGTTTGTATTTGTGTAATAAAAATCATAAATTCAATTTTTTGCGTAAATTTATTGCTTAAATTCAATTGGTGAAGCGATTAGCTGTAAGTGAAATGCTGCGGGTAAATGTGTTTTAAAATTGACACGGAATTGTTTTAATTTCATTCACATTTTAACGAATCCTTTTACAACACGGTTTTGTTGCAACAAAACAAGAAATTTTATGGAATATCTTCTTTTATACGTTACTTTTGACAAAACGACAATATAAGATTTCTTTTACGCATTAATTTGATGTAGTAAAAAAATAATTGGAAAGCTAGTAACAATTTTTATTAATAATTATAAATAATTAAAAAATATTTATAATTAGAATTGTACTGAAATACAAAGATAATGATTAAATGATGATTTCATCAAATGAAGATATTTAACAGCTTAACGGCTGTGGAGTCATATACGAGTCGCGAAAGAACATTGATCGGAGGCCGTGGTCTCATATGAGTGCCCTACATCATATGCTTTTTTTCTATGAGAAATAACTGGGTTACGATTAAGTTTAATAATGAATGTTATCCCTTTGAGTTGTATGGACGTACTTGTAGATCCGTACGGCTTATATCCTTTTTTTCAAAGTCATTCTTTTATTTTTTTGTAAAATATTATTATTTCTTATAATATAAATACCAGTATATGTGTAAAAAAATAATCTGAATGCAAGTATCGTATTACTTTTATTTCCCTTAGTACTTTGGTGGACAGTGGCTTTTTTAACGCCGTATATGTTATATAATTAATATTTTTGACTGACGGTGCTTGATGGCAATTGATTTTAAATTTTAAATTATTTAAAACTGGTGAACTTCCATATGTGAGATCACTGTTAGTGACCCGGGATTCGCCTTTCGGCATCTTCAGGCTATACTATATGTGAGCAGTGAGTCAGTATGTTTTATGTTTGCTCACTACTCACATATTTTATAGCCTAAAGTAGCCAAAAGTCGAAACCTGGGTCGCTAACAGTCATCTCACATACGGAAGTTTACCAGTTTTAAATAATTTAGAATTTAAGCCTTATATTGTATTAAAATTGTTTGTAAATTCATCGAAAGCCTATAGAATCCAAAAATATTTTTTTTTCATGTGGAAAAGCCTTAATTAATAAATATGTCTTTATTTAATACTATCGTAAGCTCGTAGAGGTTAATTTTAAAAGTGTTTTTCCAAAAGGCATTTGTGAGGTTTACAAATAATTTACAAATGCAGTATTTATTTTACTGTCATTCAACAGAGTAAATAGAATGCTAAAATTTGATACATCCGTTAAAGCAGGGTTTATTTAAATCTATGCCGATACCAGTTTGTTATTTTTCATCCCGTTAATTTACGAGTCGTTCAATATTCATTTAAAATTTTGACTATGGCACTTACGTACTTTTTGATACACAATATGGCTGGGAAGACTTACAATTGCTTTAGGCAAAAGATTCAATTCATAAGATAGAATTTTCAGCACAACATTGTTCCTTAAAAGGCAGCCTTAAAAGTCGACTTCGATATTATTTAGATATTATATTTCATATCGCCACACTGGCGGCTCGTCGCAAACGTATTTAATTAATTTGTATTTGTGAAAGTAATATTTCTATGAACGGGATTTCGTTAGCTATCTTCCAAGGTCTACTATATCAAAATTTTACAAAAAACTGTTAAAACGATATTTATCAGCAAATAATAAAACTATCATGCAGCATTATTCTTAACCCTATTGAAATGAATATTAGTTACTAGTGATTGCCACAAGATGGTAGGTTTGCTAATAAATGCTGTTAATATTGATTTTGAGGAGCATGCGCGTACATGGACGTCCGTGCGGTCTGTCCCCTTATTTTCAAAGCCATTCTATTTTATTTTGTATACCATGTTTGATCCTAAATTGGAGCATATGGAACTACATAGTGTGAATCATATTTACTCGGAAAGAGAAGTATATGAATCTCCGCAATGTGAAGATGTCTTGACAGACGATTTTTCACGAAAATTGTTGTCAGACATATACTCAACCCAATAAGCATGATGCAGTCATGCATTTACGAATTTTAAAAATCCGACAGATGAGGAATTGAACCCTCATTCTCCGGAATCCCCTGGGCGTGCACGCTATCAACTACGCTACCGGGGAGACAAATTATTAGGTAAAGCTAAAAGTAATATCGTATTTTCACAAAGTTTGAATTATTAAAAAATATCCGAAAATCCATAATTTTTTCATCTATTTTGTCGTTTATTTCGATGGATATGACTTTTTGTCACCTTTCCATTATATTTTTAGAAAAATCTTAAGTAATTCTTTAAATTTTCACCTTTTTAAAGTACTGAAATGATCTGAATATGTGATAATCAGATGCAAATACGTTAAGACTATATTGACGAGTGAAGATAAAATTTCAACCCCATTTGTTTATCTTTTGTACCATTTTTCTCAATATGTGCGGTCGAGCCTTATCGACATTTCCACGAATCAAACTCAGTATATTTTTCTTTCAATCCCACTCCTAATCTCTCCAGCTATTTGAAATGGAGCTTAGCAGTTATTTTTTCTCTACATTCTAAAAGCTCACAATAAAAAAAGCTCTCACAATCCTACCATATAATCAGCATAACCCTTTTACGTCCAGTTTGGGTTATGAAGTTAGTATTGTCACTTGACCGTGGCTTAACTATTTCTTCTCTCTCTCTCCTTTTGTTAGGATGTTAAAAATATATTAAATGGCACGTTTAATTAAGAAAAATTATAAAAAATAAATAAAAAACAGTTTATACTTTCGATTCCCACCATGTGCCGACTTTGAACCGGCCATACAATACCCCTTTTAAAATGTTTCTGACAATTTGATATTACATTTTCGATAACGGTCTGAAATAACTGCTTCTAAGTGAGTATACACTTTGCAAATTTGTATCCATAAAAGGCTATGAATCTATGATATATTGTTTGTCTTATTATAGGCCTATTGTGAGAGAAACGCTTTAAAATTTGATTGTCATGCCTGTTAAAATATATCGCTGGATAAGTGCGGTAATAAATAACAAATATAACACAATATGATATTCTATACATGCACGTGTACTTAATGTCTTATTGATTTGACTTCATTATAATGTAATACAACAATGTTCACATACACAGCGGTACAATAGAAGTATTTTTTGTTTCTATTGTGATATTTTTTCTACTTATTTAATCACGTTCATACATTTTTTATAACCTTCAAATAAATTCTCATTAATGACGTTTCTATTGAAATATTTGAATAAGAACATAGGCCATTATTATTTTTTTATAATGTTTATATTCATTTATAGAGCTTGAGTTTTTTGTTTGTAATGTACATTTGAAACTTGTTTTTCTTTCCACCACCCACCATGTCGTTACACTCATTATGCGGGCTTATACTGTGTCTCAACAAACGCAAAGTAACTGAAGTGTCCCATAAGTAGCTTCTGAATACTTAATGGTACCCATATACATACAGCACAGGATGGCTCGATGTATCCCAACAGCTGGTTGGACTGAATTGAGTAACTCTTCTCGATTCGTACGCGTTCTTGGACGTTCCCACAAAACATGATTAGCATCCTGTTCTGGTCAGCCGGAAGGACATGTTGGCTGTTTAACAAGGCCAAACTGAGACAGCTTGGTGGAAAAACCACCGTAGCCTGTAATCAATTGGCTACTAAAGTGGTCTGGAGTCAGCTTGGTTATCTTCATGCTCTATTTAATGTTTGGAAAAAATATGTATGTGTGCCCGCCTTTAATCGACGCGTTCCAGTTGCCCTGTCAAGTTTTTATCGCTGCATCCATATCCATCTGAGGGATAGTTTTCTTTCAAATGTCCAGTATATTAATTTGCTCGTGGCAAGGTTAATAATAATTTATCATATAATCAACTGCTGATGTAATATATAACTAATTATCGGCATTTGTTCACTTCTGGTTTCATTTAACAACACGAAGGTAGAACAAGGGGCGCTTGCATTTGCGGTAACAGGACGTTCAATAGCGCCTCAACTTTCCTCGCAAGCCGCCATTATCCTGAGAGACGTCGTTTCTTCTTTCAAAAGACGTCACTTTTTGTTGTTTCGCTTTACAAATTGCTACGCAAGACTTTATTAAAGCACAACAGTTTTTTTTCTCAGAAGCTGTAAGTTTATTAGCACAAAACCTTCCCTCTCATTGGATTTTCTTATTATTATCTAACGAAACAAACAAAGTTGTGCAAGTTTATATGCTCCATACAGCCCACGATAGTCATAAAGCAAGTGTGCGGATAAAAAAAAAACGAAGATGCAGGACTTGATGCCCAATCTTTCACACTGTGAAGATATATATGTTCCACTTCTGACGTGTAAATAGCAATATATATATATATGTATATATGCAGAAGATTACTATTTCAGCTGAAATATATAAACCCTAGAAAGAGAAAAAGACGTAAGCCACATACAACAAATTTTAAAGGAGGCACAAAAAACGTTTGTTCAATAATTTTGGGGCAAAGTTAAAATATGAAATATATACCACTTTGAACTGCATGAAGACTTGTGTTTTATTTATTTGTTCCTTTAAATCTTTCCAATCTCAAGGATATTATTACGAAATAAAAATATTGATTAATATCAATAGAAATAATTATTATTTCGTATACAATCTAGGACAGGCATGTACGGCATGTGTATCAAATTACGTTTGTATGACATACCACACATAATGTTAGCGTTTATCACTCACACGAATGGGTTCCATGACATTTGCTCACATGACGTTTGCTCACATGACATTTGCTCACATGA
>JAGVSQ010006535.1:0-16252 GCA_022683975.1 Rhyacophila evoluta | reverse complement strand
GGAGTGGATATCTTCACAATGTGTAGATCCACATGCTCCACGTTGGGAGCGAACACGGTATAAAAAAAAAAAAATTTAATACACCAATTTTCACTGCCATAAAAATATAAAAATGCAGTATGTAGTCACCATAACTGTGGTTTATAAAAGCACTGTTGCTATCAATACACCTACCCCAACGATATTTTTGCAATTGTGGATCTTTTTAAATCTACAAGCCGAGTATGAAAATATTACATGGTTGAATATGCTCAGTAAAAATCAATAAAAATACTTTTTTTTCTTACACGATCACCTCTATTCCTAAAAAAGGATTTATTTTATATTTTGTTATTTTAATCTTTAAAAAATCTTCTCCAGAATTCTTAAAATACATTTTGGAGTTAAAAATTTCCAGGTGCTCCTTTTTTGCCCTTTTCACATACCGCGAAGATTTTTTTTTTATTCTTCCTGCTTCAATTTGCTACATGTGTGCAAAAATTTGGGGTTCACTGGTTATGCGTGACAGTAACTGTTTTCAGTTTTAAGTATCCACAGAAGACCGTGAAAAAAAATTCTCATGGGTATGGAGGGCCTACTTTAAATACACAAATAAGGATATGGATAAAAAATAATGTTACTAAAGTAGATTAAATGGAAAAGAAAAATATTAATGTGTGAGGATGACCACTCCAGAATATCGATTGTCGCATTGTTGAGACTTATTCCTAACAGATATTTTTCAAGAGAATTAGTTGTCAACCAATTGTTCAACCGGATGGGCATGTCGTCCTATATTTTTGGATTTTAAAAAACCAGCGGCTTTGGGAATTAAGTCCACAATCTCCAGTTCCGAAGCGCACCCTTTGTCTCTCGGCTACCGATGAGTAATTCATGATGAATCATAAAATATGTTTATTAGTTGGGGTTTACTCAATAAAACAATAAGTCATCATGCTGGCTGAGTGGATAAGCTATTTTCTAAATCATTCGGCATCAGAGGTGACTGATTTAAGTCCTTAGCTGCATAAATTTTATCATGTTTTTAACATGTATTCAAATGTAGAACATACATGCCTGATAGGTTGGGCTTTTACCTGACAACAGCAATTGTAGAAAAAGTCTGTCTGAAAAACAGTCTATTTGATATTGAATATATCAAAGAGAATATTCACACAATAAGCTCAATATAGTATGAATGGAAATGGTGTTAAATAATCAACCAGTAGCAAATGAAACAAAATAAGTAATGTACCAAAACTTTTATTGAAAGAAATTATTAATATTACTTATCAATAATGCAATAAATAATAAATAAAATTAAGTCGATACATATAATTTATTGTAATTAAGTTCATTGATTTATATGAATTGAACCGGGTAACATAACATTGCATCCCCATTGAAATGTTCAACCATAATAAAAAAAATGTTGCTTAGTTATTATTCTACATTGTCTTAAGGGATTCCATCGCAGCTGCTAGACGATCTAACTCTCCATTGGATTGCTGCAGTTTTTCAGTGTTGGAATTCTGGACCTCGAGAGGCACCTTAGAAAGATAATCAACCGCTGATATAGCTTGATTCAGTTTCAAAATGGTCTGGTTCAGTTGATCACTTTTCTTTTCCAGTTTAGCTATCTCCTTCACAGGATCGATCAGGCCCTGTTAAAAGAAAGACACGTGATAACCAGTGCAACAAAATAATTTAAATGCAAAACTCCATGATTTCAGTTTTTAATGAATTACACCTTGGAGTGACCTGGTAATGTTCAAAATGATGATTATCCTAGGACCAAGATGAAAGTATATGTTTATTACAGAAAAAATTTCTTACTTTCAACACCAGATGCAATTCAATTTTGTCTGACACGGTTAAAATCGCGCATCCTGGTGGTGGGGTAGATTCTGTTCCGACATCACTGTAAGCCAGCGAAGACAGACTCTTGAATAAATCAATCAAAGCCGGAGACGTTTCTTCTTTTGACAATACCAAATAAGCTGTAGTCTTCTGTTTGTTGGCCAAGTTGTAATCGTTGCGGGCCGACCTGATTAGGTGAACCATTTTTAGAACAGTTTCCACATCTTTCTCAAGAATTTCCGAACGCCATGGAGAATCGGATTCCTATAAAATAATATTAAATCAATACATGTAGCTCTACAATTTTTGTGTAACTTTTTTCCGATTAAAAATGGATATTATTACAAAACATACACGATAGCCATAATTTGCGAATGAATGAGTCACACGAGCTATTGTGTTTTTTCTAACATCACAGCATGTGTAAGACAAACAATTTATTGTTAATGAAATTTTGTAACAAAAATATTTCAACAAACGAATTTCCTCTATACTGAAATTTTCATTCACCCATAAGCCTTTTACAGATTAGTGCTGATAATATAATCTAATTATGTAAACATTTTAACCCTTTAGATGCGAGGTGCCGATATATCCGCATCACCGTGCACGGCTCTTAAGTGCGAGGTGCGGATTTATCCCACGCCCTGAAAAAAACACGTCGCTTAAGTGCGAGATGCGGGTTTATCCGAATACTATATTGAATATAATTTTGTTTCGTATTCCGACATTCCTTCGTCTGAAGGTGAATATAAATGCAGCACTGACCAATTAAGCACATAAAAAAAAATCGTCCTTAAATATTCAAATTTATTTTTCATTGACTTATTTCATGACTTTTTATGAAATCTTATTTCGCACGTAAAGGGTTAAGACATTAGGCTGCTTGAAAGATTTCATACATGCGATAATCACATTTTCTTAACAGTTGCTCAGATGCTATTTAATTGTGGAACTTCAAATCACTACTTTCTGTTTATATTTTGAATTGTTGAGACAAAAAAATGGTGTAAAATCCAAGTTTCTATCATGATTATAGCTTATATTTATCTTTTTGTGTATGTTCAATCATGACTAATGTAATAATGTTTTAATTCACCAGAGGGAATGCAGCAACACATATTGAAGGGCAGCTATCGTCTTTTCTCGGAAGACGTTGGTACAGTTCCTCAGTGATAAATGGCATAAATGGACTCAGCAATCGGAGACCGTACTCCAAGCACGTGAATAATGTCTTCTGGGCATTCTTGATATCATTTTCATTTCCACTTGCAAATACCGGTTTCAGATATTCCTGCAGGGATAAATAAACGATTATAATTTAAAAGTTCGATACCTCACTGTATTTGCATACATGGAATCCAAACAGATAATCATGTAAATCTGTTTTTGAATTATTTCAAATATGTGTTTACAAAACATAAGATGAGAGAAAAAGATAAAGAAAAAAAATTATAGCTTTTGCATACAAATTCCATGTTTTATTTGGGTGATTATATGGAAGATATAATATATTATATAATATAAGGAATTATATAATATATATTATGGAAGATATATTACCAAATAGACGTCACACAATTCATAAAGCCAGAAGTTATAGCAGGCACTGGTTGTATTCGGAAAATCATACGTTTTAAATCCTGTGTTGACTTGAGAGACTGTGTTTGATAACTTCGATAAAATCCACCTATCCATTGGAGATAGCATACTAATTTCATTTGGCTTATGGACCTGAAAAATAATTTTCAATGAAAGTATTATTTAAATTCGATGAAGTTTTATAAATATTTTTTTTTTTTTTAAAGCAAAATATCAAATATCCATAAAAAGTATGTAATATTCATTCATCCGCAACACTCATCCTACCGCTCTGGATACAAATTTAATGCAAAATAACTTACATCAAATAATTGTCCATCACTCTGGATGTACATGAGGGCGAATTTGGTAGCATTCCATAGTTTGTTACAGAAAAATCTGTATCCTTGCACACGCAGGATGTCCAGGTTCAAATCTCGTCCTTGAGTAATAGCGCACAAGGCAAACCTATAAAATCAATAAAATCGTTTCTACATTATTATCTTCTAATTCCTCTGGTCTCGTTTGTTACAAATTTTACATACAGTGCGGCTTATCCGGTTTGCGGATTATTCTTGCTAAATGTTGAAATAAATAATTTTAAATAACTTTCCAGCTTACAAACAAATGTCACATTGTTTCAATGCAAAACCAGAATAGCTATTTGAAAATCATAGGATTTTCTAGAGTAAATGTGATAAGCTTATTCTAATTTTATTATAATATTTTTTTATAGCTGTATGTGAATTAAAGCACTTAAACAAGATTATTTTTTGTGTATTTTTGTATGAATTGTAAAAGACCTGTTATTAATTGACTGCCTAAATTTAAATGTTAATAAACTTTATTAAAACTATTGATTTGTATGTTACCTAATTACAACATATTTGGATATAGCATTTACAGGGAAAAATATATATTACCTTAAAGCATCTGTTCCACATTCTGGTATTCCATTAGGATAGTCCTGTGCCTGACCTTGCTTGGCCTTCTCCACTTCCTTGGGATCCAAATTGGAGTCTATGAGCTGCATGTGCAACTCTTGAAGAGACACTCCTCTTATCACATCCATCGGGTCAATGACGTTACCCAGAGACTTTGACATTTTTCTACCATGAGCATCTCGCACCATCGGATGTAGATATACCTCTCTATATAATAGAAAATAATCATATGATTTGTTATCCAATGATATTTTATTACAACAGTGTATTGTTTGCTTACTGCATAAACATAGTAAGTACAATAAGATAATTTCATTTAAACCAGTGATTAAAAACCAATTTCTATAGAGGATAGAGGATCAAAAGCCGTGCTTTAAATTTGTTCATTGAGATAAGTGAGATTAAAAAAATGTTCTATCATAAATGCAACATAATTAATGGAAATAAAGTCATTTTTCATTGATTCATCAAAACTAAATATCTAAAAAATTCAATAAATTAATTGTTAAGAAATTATATTTTTTCCTAGTTTTATACAAATGCTAATAATATAGGATATTCATCTCCAAATTGCTGATTCTTATCTGAAAGCTGGAACATTTTTACCAAACTTTTAGATTTACACAAATCATATATGAAATCTTGAGATGCATATGGATGTTTTGCAATTAAAGTCAAGTCAATCATCAATTGTGTACCCAGGTTAAGAATCATAGCATTTTATTTATTATATTAATGTTGCTTTAGCTTGCACATTTATAATATACTCACTTGAATGGAAGTTTTCCAAGCAGTTTTTGGCCCATAAAAACCATTCTGGCAACCCAAAAGAATAAAATATCATGTCCTGTTTCTAGTAGAGTTCCAGGATAGAAAGCCTGTAAGAATTAAAGTAAAAATATAGACACAATTAGTCAATTTGTTATGATTTATTATTAATCCCATGATTGAAATTGACAATAAATTACAGCAAAATCAGATTGTTTAATATGTGATAACTTGGTATTATATAAATTCATTTTATCTTTGCACTAAAAAAATTTGGTAAGATATGGTAAACATATGATAAATTCACAATCTTTTCACTCTATTATTAAAAGACTATTACTGTATGTTTCATCATTTTTCTTGATGAAGTTTTTTTTTGAATTCTGTAACATGCCTAATTATTTCTAAGTAAATAAGGACAATAATACAAAATAGCAGACATGTATAACCGATTCCCTATGGCAAATAGATACATATAACTGTTACCATGTTATTATTAAGAATATAAATATGTTATAATTAGTACTAGCCTCCAAATCATCTGTCTTGTCAGGCCAGCCAAATATTGAAAAGGTGAAGAGACCGGACGAAAACCAAGTATCTAATACGTCCTGATCTTGCTGGAGACTAATTTTGGATGCGTTCACATTCAACTTGGCTGATGCTTTCTTGAGTGCTTCCTCTTCAGACCTCGCACATACCCAGCATTCCTCTTCTGATATCTGAAAGTTTAGCATAACCATGCATTTGAAGTGATAATGGTATTCCGTTTGTTATATCATCATTATTTACATCACCATTTTTGCTCAATTGATATACAGTAAGCTTATACATTGTGGAAGTATATTAGAGAATTTTTATGACGATTGGTTGTTACTCCTTTCAATCGATTCTCTTTATTTATACTCTAGATCAAAAACACAGATATAAAAAGTAAAAGTATAATGTGTTTCAGTACAGCTACAGCATTCAAGCCATGAGGGCGTTAGGTATAGTAAGATTGCCTAGAATTGATTTAATCAATAATATATAAACATATACTTTGACACACACTGTTTTATTCCTCGTTTCATTGAGTTCTGTCAAGTTAACATCAATTTCAAAAACATTGTTATTCAATTTTCACTATTGTTCAACATATCAACAGTGTTATTTTTAACACAATTACCAACACAAAGTTAACTTGAATTGTAATTGTTATAGAGTTAATTTCAATATTATTTAATTTTAACAAAACAGAAGATAAAAAAATGTGTTCATTTAACAAATGTTGCAAAAAATATGAGTATTATTATTCTATAAAAAAAAATATTTAATACTACACCATGCGTAAATATAACTATTCCAAACAATACCGTGTGCAAGCATGTATTTTTAAATATTACAATACTATACAATCTTATAAATTGGATTATAGCTCACAATCAAACTCAATTATGATGAGCATAAAAGGGCTGACAAAAATTATTCATTATTATTGAGTTACTGAATTATAAAAAACGACTGCATTCATGACAAACAGTAAAGGTATCGTTGAGCATTCGAAATTGAGTTTAGTTACCTTTACGACTGTTCATGAATCCTGATTTATAAATAATTTTAGTAACTTGGCGAATCTATTGTTATTTATATATTACAGGTTTTTTGTTTTCGAATAATATTCAGCAGCGTATATTCTACTAATCATAATATTAAGAGATGTGGATGTTATATCTTTTATTCAAATGCACCATAAGCCAGTAAAGATTTTATTTTCAATGTAAAAAGATTAAAAACGCTTATTCTAAAAATTTATGTTTTTTTTCCAATTATGTAAAATATTTGATAATAAATACTATCAATTGAAAGTGCATCATGGATATTCATTTTAAGATTTTTAAGCGCACACTGTCGGTATACATACAGTCTGAATAAACAGAAAGACAATACCTGAATCGAAGATACACAAGCCTACAGATTTAAAATAGTTTTGAGTTTGAAATATGTGATCTCATTATATTATTATTCTATAGTTATTTTGCTACAGCTTATGCAAATATACAAAATAGCTCAAGCAGTATATATATGGGGATTACATAAAAAAATACTCTACAATAAATGAATACACGCTAATTATTTCATCTTCAAGAAAAGCATGCAAAACATAAAATGTGTGATTATAATGTGGAGATAATTTAGTCAAACATACAGCTTTGACAGACTTTTTGACTACTTTCTGCATTGCTGATGAAGATTTCTTATTAGCTTCTCTTTCTTTACGGTATCTTCTTCTTCTACTGCGTTTAGCTTTCTTTACAACGAACTCTTCAATTTCTTCATTGTTTAATTGTTCAGTAGTTGCATCCTTTTAGCATCCAAAAGTTAAAAAAATTAAGTCACACAACAATACAATAACTTTTAAAATGAAATGAATAAATCAGCAAATAGTTACAAGAAATGTGTATTAAAGTAGACTAGACCAATTTTATATTTTCCGGATACATATATAATTGCACATTATTCGTTCATACGTAGCCTGATGATGCTGAAAGGTTAAAATATTAATCTATCCTACAGATATATATCTCTAAGAAGTTTAAAGATTTAAAATTATTTAGAGTTTAATTTAGACTATTATAGCAAATAGCAATTAATTTTACTACCTGTGAGTTAATAAAAATCCTTTGGAAATTTAAATTAGTTCTCCTATAATATGCAGCACCTTCTAAGGATTGTTTGAATTTTATAAAAACTTGATTCCACAAGAATCGATGATGTAAATAAACCAACATTCTCAAATAAAATGGTATCTAACACTTACATCCTAAAACATAAGCAAGTGTGTATTTATTATACTTACAGCAGTATTATCTCCAACTCCTAAAACAGTGACTTTGTAAGCAGGAATGCGATGTCCCCACCACAGCTGTCTGGAGACGCACCAGTCACGTATGCCATCCATCCAGTGATACCAGGTTTTTTCATGGACATCGGGAATTATCTTCAGCTCTCCGGATTTTACTGCTTTGGCAGCATTAGCAGCCATTTCATCACATTTTATATACCTAAAAATTATGCATTTTAGAATAGTAATTTATTATGAGGAAATCTAGGCAATGGAAGTATTTAGTTATCAATAGCCTTACCACTGTGGTTTCATCAATGGCTCCACAACATCTTTGGATCTACTGCAGAGAGGTACCACCATCAGGTTGTCTTTGGTTTCTTTGTATAGACCAAGAGCTTCTAGAGCCTTCAACAACTCTTTGCGACAGTCAAAACGTTTCATTCCCTGGGAGAAAGACATGTAAATATTGTATATAATATTTTTTCAAACTCGAAATTGAACTTATTGAATTAGCTTACAAAATTGTCACTAAATGGCAGTATTGTTAAATTAAATTAGTTTTGAGGATGTTTTTAGAATCAAATATACAGTTATTTTATGTAATCGCTTTCTGGTGAAGAGTTATTTTAAAAAGAGTGGAAAATTGTAATATTTTTTTCTATACACTTACAGTAAATTGTGCACAGTCTCCAATAACGATTCCAGAATCATCTAAAATAGTGATGAATGGGAGATTATGTCTTTTGCCTACTTCATAATCATTTGGATCGTGAGCTGGAGTTATTTTGACGGCTCCTAAAAATAGAGATTTTATATTTTGAATACAGTCTAAATAATTGGTTTTTACCTGTATGTATAGTTAATTATTTAAAAACTGATTAAGATCCATAGTTATGATTCAAATGTTTGTATTTTTTTTTTTTGAGAAGAATATGTGATTTTCCTTGTATGTTTGGATTATGGAATAAAAGTTTTGAATTTTTTATTAATGTGAACCCTGTATAGCAGTGGTCGCCAAACTCAATAAGGATGCGATCTACTTTCGGAAATTGAAATTGTCTGGTGAGCTACTTTTACATATTCTTTCTTTACAATTTTTTATCATCGTCCTTTATCGTACTATACACAATATTATTATATTACTTAAAATAAATTGGGACATCAGACTTCCAATAAAACATAAAATGCGTACTTTAATCATTTTTTTATAAAAAATAATCATTGAAAAATGTCTTGAAATAAGTGAGTAAAATTAAAAATTATTAGTGAAATGAATTAGTGGCATTCACTTTCCTCCACAATTTTTTCAATTCTCGATGAGTACCTTGACACTCCCATTCGAATGCAGTTATCAAGATGTATATCTGTGAGTCTGTTTCTGTATTTATTTTTAACCATCTTCATAGTGAAAAACGTTGATTCACATAAGTAAGTAGAATAAAACAATGCCTTCATTTTGAGCGCAATTCGAACTAAAATTGAATACTTTTCTGTTGGGATAAAAGGCCATAGAGATAGAAAATTTTCGACGATACAGCCGGATAGTTTTTCAATATCAAAATTTACAAAAGGAGCTGGAACAAATTGTCCAAGCAGCTCAACTTTTTTAAAGTCACTAAACCGCATATCAAACGGTTTTCGCTTTCTCAATGACGGGCACTTACTATTTAGTGGTGCATATGCATTCTTATATTCTCTTTGTGCACACACACAGGTGAGACCATGTGGTAGATATGCATTGCTGACTGTCATTCCCACCTGAATGGTGATACAAATGAGTGAGAGAGAGAAAAAGTGTATGGCGCAGTTCCATCGTAATACATCGCTGACTGCTTATATTACAATGGAAACGGTTAAGCATTTCATCAAAATTTAGTTCGAGAAATATTTCATTTCGAAGTCTAATAATAAAATTTGACGGGCAAATTTATAAATATGATAAAATATCCTTCGTGAGCTACCAAAATGCCTCTCGCGAGCGACCATATGGCGACCACTGCTGTATAGTATGTATGTCAGAGTGATAGCAGTTGTTTATCATTAAAAAAGTTTTTAACATGTTGAATGCTGAGCCTCCGCCAGGTGTGTTAGTGGATAATTTTGAGGGATGCAATGGCGATAATATTTAAGCACCCCACTATTGTTTATGATATATAAGTTGCAGTGAATGTGTTAATGAACCTTTAGTGAAATGCATAAAATGAAAATTTTTCAGTGATTTAATCAAATCATGTTACCAGTTCCAAATCCCATTTCAACAAAATCGTCACAGACAATCGGCAACCTTCTCTTGCAGAATGGATGTGTGACAAACTTCCCATGTAGATGCTTGTACCGCTCATCTTTAGGATGGATAGCTCCAGCTGTATCTCCTAGCATTGTTTCGACACGAGTGGTGGCCACCACTATTTCTTCATTTGTACCTTCCACTTTGTACGCAAACGATACAAGGACTCCGAATTCAACCTGTAGGCAAAGGAAATACACATTCACTACCTCCGGTGTATGTATTCAATGATAGTAAATATCTCACCTATATGTTGTAATTAATAAACTGATGGTTTATGAATCATTACTAGTGCTTTACCTGACCAAACTTCTTTTTTACCTATGGATTTCTGTCTTATGAGAACAAATGATTCTACTATTTTGACATGATTACACAATGGAACTGATTATCTAAATAGTAATAAGTTCATTTTTTTCCAAGCTCTTATCTCTCTGAAACTATGCAGAACCCGCTGTTGTCACAGTTTCCTGGCTAATTTAACTAGGGTGGGTACAGGCTTATTCATTAATTTCCTTTTCCCTCAAGTAAGCTATCTAATAATAAAGCTATTAATATTTAAATGCTGAAGGCTTTTTGAGGGGAAAGCAATTAAGAAAAACCCCTCTTCCTAATATTGTCATCCTCTTATAGAGGATCAATAAACAAAAAGTTTGATTTCACTGTGAAAATCGTTCGGACTGTAACAATGTGCTCGGTTAGTAATAAATAGTAATAAGTTTAAATGAATGTCATTTTTTATTGTTTTGTATAGGTCATGTCTGACTAACGTGATTGCATCCCTGTCTGTTTTTTCTCTACTTTTTTGCCATATCTGTTCAGAAATTCGTCATAAAGAAACTGTTCAAATTTAGTCTTTTGTTTTTGATTTTTTTATAAATTCTTGACATAAGATGTGTACTATAAAGCTATATTTCAATCCATACAGCACTGAAACTGCTTGCATATTTTTTACAAGTTTTAATATATAAGATAGCAACATTAATATTGCAGAAATAATTTACACTAGCTTACTAAATGGGATTGATGAATCATTTCTACTCAATAAGTTTATATTACCTTGTTAGTGTACCCAGGTATAGATAGCATGGTTCTGCCAGGAAGTTCCATCTTATCTACCTCAATATCAGAAATAGCAGACTTTAATGTGCAAGACCAGTTGACAAGGCGGTTTGCTCGGTAGATGTCTCCACTTTCATGCAGGCGAACAAAGGCCTCAGTAACAGCCCGGCACATTGAAGGGTCCATTGTAAATCTGACACGGTCCCAGTCAAATGAAGAGCCTAAAGAACGTAACTGGTCATATATTTTTCCGCCCTTCCTAAAAAATAATATTACATTAATAAATTAATAAAAAATCAATTGACTATCATTTGTAGTTTTGGGTATTATATATACAGTACAGTGAGCACACAGTGAAAGCCAAAATTTATAGGTATATTACCATTTATTATAAAGAATTTTTCTTTTAATTATATAGCACAGAACATAGATTTTCATTACCTATAAATTGATCGCAAATTACAGTGTAATATGTTTATCCTAGAAGGCTATCATATTTTTTTTATTTATATGCATAAAATTTTGCATTTATAGTACATACATTTACTATATGATGTGTTCATTGATTAAATACTCAAACCTTCGTGACTATTAATTGCAAAAGTTCTATAAAATCAAAGTTCACAACTAATGTTTACTAACATTTATGTCGTAACTACTTATATTTTAAATAATTTAATCACTAGTTGCTGTCATAAATGTGGAATAAAACGTCACCAATAAATTACTTTATTTTATTAGATTATACTTATCCTATCTGGAATTTCCACCATCTTTCATTATAATTGAAAATTACAGGAAGTCTAATTTTTGTCCTCCGTTGTCTTTTTCGGACATGATAACCTAACATTTTTCATTTAATAATGTTGTGTATGCATTGAATAAACAATTTTTATTGTTCTAAACATGCGAAATAAATAAAAAAAATATGTTGCTTGGTTCACTTCTACTTTGAAAACTGGCTCAACAAAAACTCGTATTGAAAAATGTCAAGATGAAGGATGATAATAAATATGATGTTACTCTACCTTTATACAGCATGTCAAATGTACTTTCTATGACATATTTATTAGAGCTCGAAACGCATATTGATCGAATCCTTTACTGGCAACATATAAAAATAAGACTCTTACACATTTCTCCAATCCCAAACGCGTCTGACAAACTCCTCTCTGCCAATATCGTGCCTGGTTTTTTTCTCCTCCCTCCACAATATTTTTTCGACAACCACTTGTGTAGCTATGCCAGCATGATCACAGCCAGGGTTCCACAAGGTGGTTCTGCCGTTCATGCGGTGCCAGCGGGTGATGCAGTCCTCCACGGCATTGGTGAGGGCGTGGCCCAAATGAAGATTTCCTGTTACATTCGGTGGAGGGATCACCATCACGAATGAGCCTTTGGGGTTTTTCTCCAGAACAGATTTACGCTGTAGTATTAAATGAAAATATTTGAATATCTGGCAAATTTTGCTACTGATTACATTCTAACTGAAGAATATAAAATGTAACAATCCCATTTGATTAATTGAATATTCAATATTATGTTGGCTATAATAGAATAGTGGTTATACCTTTGAACTCTATATAATTTAATAATAATTTAATAACTCCATAACTCATAAGTCATTTAAATTTTTTAACACATATTAAACCATACTATACACAAAACATTATATCAAAGGCAAGTTGATAAAATATAATTAATGAATTTAGTATATTATCTTTACATGGTCCAGTAAAATGATTACTAGCTTGTCTGTGTTCTTTCATGATCACAGAGAAGTTAAGGCAATGATTTTTGAAACTTACATTATACTCAGGTTTAAAAAATCCCTGCTTTTCCCACCACGCGTACCATGCTGCCTCTACATATTGTGGACTATAAGCATCAGGCATTTGATCGCTGATGTCTTTTTTTTCGCCATCTGCAGTTTTGCCATTGTATACCGCACTTTCCTTTACTTCTTTAACTTTTTTCTAAAAACAGAAAACTTTTTTCATGGCTAAGATTACAGAAAAAATGTGAGTAGTGAATAGTGGGAGATCTTCGTATTCATATGTATTAACTTCCAACATTTTCATTTGATTCTTATTAATAACATAAAAAATAATTATTATTTCCAATGGGAGGGGTACTAATTACTCTACTAGTTACTATTACTAGTTGTTCAAATAAATTTTCGCAAATACATGATTAAGTTTGCCAACACTTTTCAATGCTTTAGCACTTCCAACTTGCTGCCAACTTAATCATGTTTCTACGACTAACTTAAGTTCTGTGACTAACTTAATTAGTATCTCCCAGATTAGAAATAACCAAATAGTAAATTAATAGGTTATCGTTTATTTTAGCGCTACCTATTAAACTATCGCTGCCTGTTGTTGCCAACTGAATCATGAATTTTGCGAAAGTTCTGTGACTGCTAAAATATTTTTTTACCAATAAATATTCAATGATGTGAATGATTTATTATTCTCACTGTCGTCGGAAAAATGCTTTTTTAGTGGAAAAAATTGAGAAAGTTATAATATCTTTGAAATAAGTTACTAACATATCGATCGTTTTTTAACAATGTATAATGCGCCAGTAACATAATTTTTTGAGATACAATAATAATTTCATGATGAAATTTAATAACAATATTGCACATTATTATCCCTTTCACTATTTAAGATAAGATAGGTTAGTACTTACTTCGCTCTTTTCTTTGGTAGATACCGGGGTGGCTACTTTTTTATCAAGTTTTTGCTTTAGTTTCTCTAGCTTGGCGGCCTTTTTTGCTTCTTTTTCCAACTGTTTCGCAGTTTTTGGTTGACCATCATCAACGTTATCAGTCGCGGACAACTCATCAGCCATGCTTACAGATTTAAAAGTTCGCTGCACTGATCCGTCATCAGTCACTTTTACCGCACGTTGACATTTGCGAATAATTGCCAGCCCAAAATTTAAATGAATATTTCCAATAAATAGATATTTTTAATCAAACCTTTCTTATGACTTTTTTTTTGAGTAGCATTTTAAAGTATGTATTGGTTAATTAATTATCCTAATAAGATCGATAAAGTGAAATATTTTATTACCATTCCATGTAAAAAAATGTTATAAATTAATGTAATTCTTTCATAAAATTAACTATAAAATTTAGTTTTTTATAAAAAAAATCTCATTGAACTTTTTAATAAGTGTATTATAATCAGTAACCGAAGCATTTTGATTATAAATAACATAATTCATTATGATCCTTTATAATTATTATTGCCTCTTACTTATTTAAGGTACTAGCAATACTTTGGTTACGGCATATAGCTCACTGTGAATGTGTGTTTGTATCCGTGCACGGCTCGACGGATACTGGAGTTTGTATGTGTTTAGTCAACTGCAACTGTAAATGGCAGATTACTTTACTCGTCGTGTTTTTTATCTTTGTGCCAGTAATTTAGTGATCTCGTGAAATTTTCCTTTCGCATTGATACCTTGGTAGACAGAATTATCGTGCGTATAATTATTCGCCCTTTGGTATAGCTGCATTATCGAAAATGTCGAACAATTCGCCGCAGTCTAGCTCGAGTTTACTAAACAATCTTAGGCAGTATCGCTTTCAAAAGACGCCCAGCGCGAGTACAGCCAGTAATGGTGCTTCACAGAGAAATGGTTTCTCTCACACTAGTAGTGGTAAGTATTTCTTACTTTTCGACCATCTCGAAATGACATCACACGTGCCTTTGACGTTAGAAATTACCCCGCTGTTTAGTAGGCCATTTGTGAATACGGTTGATTTTTTCCAGCTGATAGAGTTGCTTGATCACACTCATCGCTCAAATATTATGCAGATCTACGTGCAAGATGTGAACGTCATAAAGTCATAAACTTTAAGATTATTCATATCTCCTAGTCCTAGGCGTAAAGCGACGTAGTATTGATTATCAGGCACCGTAAAATCTTTCGATAAACAGTGACTTAACTGTAACGTGTAGGCATTTTAGAGGTAGCCGACGACATTGATTGAACTAGTGTCATAAAATTTGGTAATATTTTACCACAAAATATGTTATTATCATGTTACATTCACAAATCATCTACTTTCTTGGAGATTTCATAACATATAATCTCGATAATACTATGACAATTGTCAAGGTTTCTCTTTATTCGTTATTTGGTGAACAATTCCCACTTACTTTCGTCATTGTATAATGTGCATATGCCATTGAAGTTCTCATTAAATTGTTAATTTACAATATTAATAATAGGATTTTTTATCATGACTGTCAATTTAAATTGATTACTCGTATGTTCTATTTTAATCTAACGTGAATCTTTGATGATTTTGATTTTGTCGAAAGTTACTGGTTTTAAAGTGAGTACAGTAAATATGATGGAAACGATCGTTTCATAAATTATTTTCAGACTCTAATTTCATGGAATTTCCAATGACTTTAAAATGTATTTTTAGGTTATGTAGATATGTTTTGACAGATGAATAAAAACTCATTCACAAAAGGTGAGCTATAATTTTGGAACATGACTATATTTTTTTAGCAAATCACTATCGTTCATTTATCGGGTCATTGAAATTCAGTAAAGAGTATTTGGTTTTTGTTTTAATTTACATTAAACTTTTTGATTTGTTAATTATAACTATACGGATATCATTTTTTTTTATAAATGGTCATCAATCCACTATCATATATTGTTGTAAAGTCGGTAAGTAGATATGCATGTGCACTTCATGATTTATGAATGTATAGAAAATTGTTTATAATTTAGTATTCATTGAAATTCAACATATTTTAAAGTAATGGCAACGGTGCAAAATACCCCTTTTAGTTTTTTATACCCACACCAGCTGGACCTTAGAAACCTAACATATTTTTAAAAATGTTTTATAAAGCTTCTGAATTATTTAAAACTGGTAAACTTCCATATGTAAGATCACTGTTAGCGACC
>JAGVSQ010006534.1:0-16254 GCA_022683975.1 Rhyacophila evoluta | reverse complement strand
AGAATTTAAAATCAATTTCCATCAAGCACCATCAGTCGAAAATATTAATTACTAGATATTGTATAAGTTCCTAAATTACATACTAAATTTTGTTGAACATGAAAATGTAACAACTTTTATCCAATCTCTGCACCCGTGATTCTCAACCGGGGTCCGTATAGCCCCACAGGGGGGCACAGTCGAGAGACGGCAAAGAATTGTTTCAACTCAAAGGGGGACCCCAACCCAAAATAAAAGTTTGAGATCCGCTGCTATGCACACCTTAATAAATAATACTTTATGCATATTTTAGCAATCCTAATGAGATTTTTGGTTTGGGTTTGTATAATTATCTATTTATTACATTTTTATAAAGATGGTTAATATTTTTTTATTATAATATGTTTTAAAAGATGAATGTGTTCTTGTAATAAACGTAACTACTACAATTTAAGCAATTGCACACAACGAATAAAAACACACAATTATTTATTATTTGTAATATTCCAAGAAATGCAATATATTTATTAAATTCGAATTTACGTCGTATTTCTTGTGCATGCAAAACCATAGACTCTATGAGACAAATTGAAATTATTGTATTCAATATAGAACAGTATG
The DNA here is from genome assembly GCA_022683975.1 of Rhyacophila evoluta. Classification (NCBI taxonomy): domain Eukaryota; kingdom Metazoa; phylum Arthropoda; class Insecta; order Trichoptera; family Rhyacophilidae; genus Rhyacophila; species Rhyacophila evoluta. The sequence continues at coordinate 15,654 of JAGVSQ010006534.1, read as the reverse complement.
ACTACTTAAGATAACGCTTACATAGTAAAATTCATTCCATGTACGTATTCTTTCAATTCTCCCTAATTTAAAACTTTTTACTAGAATTGATTCTGTCTTTTTAATCTTTGGGTTTTTTAAATTCCATATGCAACCGTGGTATTTGAACGCGTACCTGCAGTACTGAAGTACGTTTACCACTCGGCCATCAGTGGTACTTATTGTAAGACACTATTATAGTAGTTAACTAAAGTAGTTTTCAATAATACGTTTAATATAAAAAAATAACAACAAAAATCCAGTTAAAATAGTTTAAGGTATAGTATTTCGTGAAATTGTACATTATTTGGATTGTTTCGTAACGTAAGGTGTTACTTCTGGTTTTGATCTAAAATCTTGAAACTGAAAACTCGAATATACGCGGAAGTGAGACGGGAAATAACTTTCCCTCTTGCTCTGTGCGGCCCCAAAGGAGCCGAACCTCGGAAACAATAGCCATTAAATTAATTTTTCAGCGCTGTTTCAACGGCGCTCTATACGGGCGGGGGAAATTCACAACAAATGAGTTATGATATTATAAATTAAACACAACATTGAAAAAATATCCGACATCCAATATCAATTTTAATCACATATTTTTATAGCATAAATACGGGATGTGGCTTTCAAAAAAGTTCTGTATTGTATCATCTACAAACAAATGGTTTAAATAATAAATAAGAAAAATAACGCCACTTTTATAGTTAAAAAATTTGAAGACTGTGAACTAAAAAAAAATCATTTAAATGTTTGTTTTGTCAGTGGCGATGGTTATATTAAAAACAATTATATAGAAAGGGGAATCGAATAATAGAATGTGTTACTTATATAGTTTATAATATGTGATCGATCTATAATGAAAAGACATACCTATTGCTATAATAACATCTTTAATATATAAAAGATAACATCACGTTAGTATTTGAAATAACTGCTTATATTAAAAATATCAGTTACATCTTATGATAAGCGTGTTAATAATATAGCATATCGAGGTATGTAATTATGAATCACACATGTTTCTTTGAATATTTTTTTATAGATGACTGATTAAAGGACTGCTAAATTTAATACAATCAACTATAAAACAATACATAAGTTTCACCATAGTATTTTAAGTATCAATTAAGGTGATTCTTTCAGTTATAATTTACTTGGTAAAACAGCATTATACACCAAATGAGAAAGTATAATAAACTATATTTCTCTTGTTTCAACGCCCGGACTGATGTTAATCTTAGAATAGTAAATCACCAAATGCTGCATGAAATTCCGTAATATATATATTATAAAATGCATGTCATTAGTTCTCATTTCATGAAACCTTTGACTCACTAATTCTTATGAAATATAACCTGTCAAGAAGAATCATAAATTTATTGCAACACATATCAATCATAATTAAAAACAATTGATAAAGCCAACCATGCTTTGTAACAGACATGATAATACATTCAATGTTACTTTGGAATAATTACTTTAATTTGCCAATAGTGACTTATCACAACGTAATCACAAGTCTGATAAAAAGAATACATAAATTCCAGTTGTCCAGCTTGCCTCGCTAGGTATATCTGATAAAATATAATAAAATTAAAAAATTAACATTTAACGACCGGTTGAGATTTTTTTTTTCTGAAAATTCTTAATATGGATGAATATTGATAAAAGTAGTGAGTATTAAAAATTGTCATTTACTATAACATTATTTTATTAAATAATCTTTGAATTGAAATGAAATACACAATTGTTTTTATGATGTTCCCATAAAAAAAATAGGATTTTTTTCTGCTTCAGTAAAATATAATATCTTCAACCTCCCGTGAATCACCTTTATACGCATGCTTCTATCTTAGAAGTATATAAATAAATAGGTAAGTACTACACAGGCTGGGGCACTGCTTTGTGATGTTATGTCAACGTTTCGAGCTTAAGATAGCCAAACTCCATATTTAGACTATCATGAATTTAGTATAACGCCGTATCAAATATTGCAGCAACGAACATTTTATATTTAAATTGCTACGAAATAACTGAAATATCATTGAAATATCTTGAAAATATAGCTCTTAAAAATATCTATTATGCAATATTATATTATTACATATAATCAATAGTATAATAGTTATTTTATAGATGTATTAAGTATATAAATATTGCTCAAGCATTAAGGTTCGTGTCACTCTGGGAAATTGTGTACATTAAGCTTTGAAATCATATATTTTATAATCATATATAAATAAAATAGTTGGTATTATTAATAAAGACACTTTAGGTGCTATATTCCAATATACGATTAACTGCATTGCATATATACGACGATGAATCGGATCAGTTATTTATGTGATTTAAGACTTTAATTTTTACTAGTACTGGGTGTATGTATAAATTGAAAGATATTGGCTTGGATACGTATCCGATATTCTTTTGCAAAGTTTTAGTAAAATAACGTCATTGAAGGCATGACAACATTCCAGTTTAAAATTATTTCATGATCAACAACGTTTCTCACACAAACAAAATATTACCAAATGAATCTATTGTGACGATTTCTTGTATAAAAAAACTATTAGAACTGATATACATACATATTTTATTCATTATAAATTGACGACCTTAACGCGAATTGCTGCGTATCTACAGATTACATTCCAAGAAGGAATATTTTTTAATACTGTATAATACCGGTTGGAATGTCCAATATCTTAAATAGCATTGGGCGACAGAAAAAATCAATGTCTAACTTTTGGCATATTCTAATTAATATCATAGATAAGAGACTTTTCGTTAAATTTTATGTAATTTTCGATTGTGATAATCAGCAGTAATTTAATTGGAAAATAATTCTGGTAAATATTCAAAAATTATCCCAGCAACTATGTCATTGTATGAGGACGAGTTAGTCGGTATAGCATACTATCGATCCAAAGGCACTCGTTACAGCCTCTTACTGTTATTGTATGCAAAACAGGCTGGATGGCGCGTTGTATGGAACAATTGGAGCAGAAATATGAGATGAAATGCTCAGAATGTGAGGCGGTCTATCACCAAGCCTATTTCCTTTATACTAACAAATGCCTACTCAATTATTACGTTTTGATTAAAATAACGTGTTTCGTACGAACAATGGAGTGTATACTTACATAATAATTTATAGAGTGATTTTATTTGACAACATTACGACAAAGCCATTAATTGAATTAGCATTTACTTCATATAGTAACAATTTAATTGCTTTGTATATTATAATTCAATTATAAATTCGAAAGATTAGTTTTTAAATTATGTATATATATATTATTGTATATTTATCATATTTCCTTATATCATATCGATATCAGGTTTTTACAATTAACGTAGTTCAAAATTCGTGGTGCGCACAATTAATGTTAAAAATTAGATAGCCTCATTAACACTGGTGAAAGAAGAGTTAGCTGGTATATCATTTTATTTCGTTTATACTTCATAAACTCTCCAAAACAGTGATTGTAGGAGAGACATGCATATCAACCAATATCCTTGTCGGTACGGGTGATGTGCGGGTGCGGTGACTACTTAAATTTTGCTCTCGATACGGATACATTTTAGTAAAAAAAAATTTATCATTATTCACTTCAATATTATGAGATTACGAGTGTTACATGATTTTAATTTATTTTGTATAGTATTATTTTTCATACATAAAGTTTTCTATCATATGGTGCCAATGAAACAAAATTCGAGTGTAACTGTGTATAACGACAAGTAAATAGTTCTCCTTCACAATTCAGGAAAACAGCTTATCCACCGAGATTTTTAGTGCTGTATTTTTCCAAGTTAACATATAATAAGGTTCTTTATGACATCGATCGCACCCCATGCGAGAGGCTCGATATGAAAAAAAAACTTCCACCGCTATTAAGATACGATATTAGCGATAGTGCTACGATATATCTTCTAAATGAAAATATAGTGGGAGGATTTGCCTGGAAGGTTTATTTACTGAACATTTTTCGGAGAATATATTAAAAATATGGAAATTGGATAATATCTCATGTTAATATGATTTTTTTACTTATCAGCGTTTGTATATAAGCAGTCTATTTTAAGCGAGTAATCAAAATTATTATTTTTTGTTTCATTTTATTTACAAAGTATATGTAATAAAATCATTATTTATTACAAAAACACTTTATAAATACATAAACATTCAATTGTCGACTCACAGAATGATTCAGCTATATTGAGTGACAACGCATATTACGAAAATAAGCGTGCAATAAAAGTCAAGATTTTCTATGTCTTTAACAGCTTAACGACCGTGGACTCATATATGAGTCTTGACAGAATATTGGCTGGTGACCGACGACTCATATGTAAGTCTTACGCCAAACATTTATTTTCTATGATAAATACCTGAGTTACGACTTAGCTTAATTGTGAATGTTAACGAAAGATGGTAAAATATTATTTCAGTTTTTTGCACATTTTCTCGCGAATTTTGCCGGCTACCATGGAAAATTCAGCAAAAATTGCGGGCGTTAAGCTGTAAGCACGAAGCTTTAAGAAAAATATCGTTAAAATCTGTAATTTATCGAGAAATATTTTTTTTTGCTTAAATAAATTAATATAGGCATTTGTTCGTATATTTCTAAATTTAAAAGGCATAATTTATCTTAAAAAATTTAAATATAATAATTATTAAAGGTAACTAGTCACAATCAATTAACCTTAAGTGAAATTTAAGAGAAAATATATAAAATGACATTGATTATGTTTGATTAAGAGTTTTATATAAAATAGTTTTATGAATCATTTCTAATTATTAAGAATATGATTGACTGATTCAGTGACGAAAGCTGCACATTTACGTCAAGTATTTTATAACCTTTATTAACAGCTGGTAAGCTGAACCGTTCGAGGTAATTTCTAGAATTTAAGTATCATTTGAAATCAAAGAGAAATAAACTGCGTCATTGGAACAGTTAATACCCTATAAAACCGAAATCGAATATCGATCTGGATTACTGAATCGCATTCTCCCAACACTGTAGTGGGGCATCTAACAATAAATTTCAAAACGACGTGTATAATTTATTCGTAGGCTATTGAACAAACCAAATGCCTCCAAAATCCACGCGTTCATCCCATAAATATTGTGCAGCGAATACAAGAAAGACTGTGGGTTTATTTCTATTCGCACTCCGAGACTTGCAAGCATTGTGTGTTTTTGCTTTAGTATTTTCACACTCTTTCGTCGAATTAAACCTTTTTGTGAACCGTTCTTCTTTTAATGTGGTGTTTATCAACAAAAGCTTTGGAGGTTAATCTTCGTTATCAATGAACTACGCCTACATATTATTTAGCAAGAGTTGCTTAGAATTCTAAATACTACCCACATACAGATATTTAACAGAATATTTTAATAATTATGATTTAAAACATCTCTCATATAAATTATACGTGATAACAATAATATTTGATAAGTACATTATTTGTTTATTTTATATTACAGTTCGCGCGGTTGGAGACTAAACCCTATCATCACTATTCATTTTTTGATTGAACTACAATAATCCTGTGATGGGTATACTTGCAAAATGAATTGATTCCACTACACCAAAATTTAAAAGAGAAGATTTTAAACAAGTATTTTTATATAAAATAACTATAAAGCATATAAACTTGTAGAACAAAATAAATTTGGCCATAGATGAATAAAGTTACTATGGAAATATACCTCTAATTATTCTGCAAATTTATAATGTTTAGATGTTATCATGTCGAAAAAATTTTCGTGCAATATTTCAATACTTGGTTTAGTGTAAAATATAGTTGAAGCAATTGATTGGTTCTGTCAATGGTATATTATTTCGAAATATTTAATATTATATTTATAGTAATGTTATGATTGAAATAATTAGTGATATAAATAGATAATTCATGGCGTAATTGTATGTTTATAAGATGTATGTAAGTATCTTTTTAGATCCGAAATAAGCCTTCGGGAAAAGATACTTTAAAGACAAGTCTGTCACCTCATGTTCAGTAATATGGTAAGTGGAATCAGAGAGTGTTTTATTGTGTTTTATTATCACAGCAGCGAGGGGTGAGTATGTTCGTCCCTATTCGTTCGGGGTGGTTTTCCACCCCATCCGTCTTGCGTGTAAATCTTCGCTTTACGTTGACAGCTAAACGAGAAGCACACTGCTCCGTTAGCACTTTTTAAATGTAAACAATGGCTCTTAATAAATTTATAAAATACTTAACTCCGTGGAATTCCGTTTGAATATACTAATGTTATTTTGTATTTTATTGTTCCAGTCGATTTAATCGGTTCACAAAATGCACTCATAAATTCCTTTATTTATTTCTTGTTGCCATGCTGCCAAGACACGATTCACATGCTATGGTGTCTATTTTATTTTGGGAATAATTTATGTTTTCAAAACATAAAGGTATACATTGTGATGCTGTCAAAGATTTACATACAAGAGTATTTTAATTTCAAGAAAAATGTTAGTTCTGATTATTTCAATCAAATCGACTACATTTTTAAATGATTTGACACGTGTACTTTACACGGTGTTAAAATAATCTGCCAAATATAGATAACAGGTAAGACGACAACACACTTCACTCAAATAATATTATATGTATCTACCATCATTCCCTTGGTTTCAAAATTAAACGTAATATATTTTTTAATCGACAATATTCTTCTTTTTCGGATATACATATATCATTGTAAATTCTAAGTGAAATTACCTGTGCAATATCATTAAATAAAAATGGTATCATTGCCATAATACTATCGCTATAAATATAACATCGCGTCTTATAAATTATTTATTATCTAGAAAGAACATTAAAAGTAGCACTCGATTGGAAAATATATATATATATATATTATAAATATAACTATAAAATAATTTTATATATGAAATCTCATGATACAGTAGTTTATAAATTTAAAACATTATACAACTCGTAATATACATGATACATATATTTGTAATATTGGTTATTTTAAAAACGGCATTAAATATCTATCATTGTCTATATAAGCCTACAAAATGAAAATGTTACGCAAAATATATATGATACATAATTTACTAATGCTTCAGTAATAATAAAGGACCAAAAGGTACGGTTACAGGCTTTCTTTAATAATATCGTCAGTGACTTTGACTGTTGGTCTCCTAAAAGCTTTATGGACAAACTGGCTTTAATTTAGCTGACATGCGTACTATTGTTTATGGTAAAAAGTAATGGAGCGTATAGGAAGGGTCTTATTCGAGGATTATTATTACTCCATTTATCCTTTATCCAAGGCCCAGATGTATTATCCTTGGATCATATACGAGTCATTCGTACATGACATTGCGAAAATATACGTAACCAAAAATAATTTTAAAGCGTATTTCGTTATGAGTAAAAAACATATATAGTATTCGTTTGAAACACATAATTACATAAATATAGATTTATTTGCAGGTATGACCTATTAGTTTTGATAAATTTCAGGTATCGTTGGATTATATATAGATGAACAATATAAATGGAATCAGTAAAAAGAAAAACTCAAATATCTAAGCAATGTTATGAAAAAAATCGTGTTAATTCACATTCGCCACCAAATAGATTTTAATACGAATTGAAGTGGTTGGACGGCCTACATGTGAAACGCTTGATTAAGAATATTTTTGAAGCTACAAACCTAATACTGTTTAAATATTAATACAACACCATTTAAATATTCACATAACGATGATTGTAGAATATTGTCATGTTAAAATCCTTAATAACATATATTCTCTTGAACCTGATAAATATCAAAATTGAGCTTACTAATACCCTTTAAAATATGAAAGTCTTGAAACTATCAGAACATAATACTGACAAAACTTCGTACAATTTAAGTGAAACTAGTGATAAATAATAAGAAAGTTAAATTTAATTTTTGATGATAACCTTTAAATAAATAATATCTCAATCCTTTCATACGATAATAATAATGACTTGCTTATACTCACATATAGTTGTATAATCTAAATAATATTACTTAAAAACAAACATTGCTTCCATTGGAACATCCGTTACGTGAACTCCTTTTATTACCCATTCGGCTTATTTTCCATGTACCCCTCGGTATCCCTACCCTAACCAATGAAGACAAACTACTTTCTGGAAGGTTTTTTTGCTGCCATTTTAAAGCTTTCTCTTGTAACTTCAAAGCTCTACGTATAAGGTTATATAGGTAATTGTTGTGTGCGGGTACTACCATCGCGGGAAACTTTTGCAGTGAATGTGTTATCCATGAAACATCAGCTGAAGGGAGGTTAGGGAGGAATTTTTGAAATAAAACACTGCACCTCGTTGGCTGAGGGTTGTTTTTATTGTTGAAAATAATTGCCAACAAAATCAACGATTTAAGGAACCAAACATATAAAAGGGGCGGTTTATTGGTATTATTATGGAGACATTTAGGGTTGAAAAAAAATCAGAACTCTTAAAAATATTTAATTCTGACAAATTGCTATGATATGTAACTACCGGGTTCTAATCTGGCGATGATAACGATTTACATATGATGCTCGTCGGTATTTATGTCTATGAATAATACTATATATAATTACTTTATATTGTAAACAAAAACCTTTTTATTTTAGATGAATTTACCAACGAACTATTTTGATAATAGTGAATAATTTAAATGTACAGAATATGCATATTACGGTAACTGAAAAGGATGCATTTATATTGTAAGCCATGTAGCCATATATTTAATGTGCCAATTTATTAGATTATAATTATTGAAATGAAAAATGGAAAGAACTTATACAATATGTTGTTGAATATGTGTTATGTGTTTATTAAAAGTATTTTATACATATTTTAGAGGGTTTCATTTGATACACATGTAATATTGCTGAATTTATGATATCATTTGATCTTCGGGCATCCGTAAGCTTTTAAGTAAATAGTTCTTCGTTTATAAATATTTCATAGCTGGGAAAATTCAATTTTTATCGCATCGCCCGCATGGCCAAAGGTGAAAGTTTCATAATCAGCGTGAGTGGTTCAGAAAAATTCAAAAGCATCCCCCGCCACCAAGGTCAGACGTGCTCTGATTCCAAAACACGTTCAAGACTTAAGCCTCCCGTGAGGGTGATTTGGACTAGATCCATTGCGATGTCATACCGGTATGATTCACATCGCACCGACCCCCAGCATGGCATACGGCATAACTACTGGAAACCCTTGGTCAAGATGCATTACCATGAGAAAGTCATTAAACAATGACTACGTGATGAATTTCCCACCCTTTTCGCCTTTCCGGTAGCAGGATTAACTTTCAATCCACCCTAATGAGGCAGGACTTGGAGGGACGAAACTTAACTCGTTTCGTTTTATATGACGCAGAAGTAATTTCACAGTCTAGGGTGAATTTGCTAGAGCTTATATCCGTGCTGTATATATTATAGTTAATACGATAGTGTAGTAATATAATTGTATTGCAGACCATGCCGCTTGTTTATATGATAGATGAATGCGTAAAAATTACATTTCGTAGTAAACCTTACACAGTCACGTTAATTTATCTGCTATTCGTAGATATAATACAATCCCTAAAAATTTTGTTACATATTTTAGGAACCCAGATAATACGCGTATAAAATAGACGATGATATGATTTAGTTTTCTTTTTTATTAGACCAAACTATGACCGTATTTCTTAGTTTTATAAAATATACTGTTTTAATATCATTTCTTATTTTTTACGACTTGCCTTTGAGCAATATATCACAAGTTGAAATGTACAAAATAAAACAGTAATACAAAATCTTTAAATAATATGATTAAACTTATAACTATTATAATATAAAACGACTCTAAAGGATCATATGTTGAAAGTTTTTGCAAAAAATGTTGTATTTACTAATACTTTTTGTATTAAAATAATATATCAAATTCTTCTGTCTTTCGTAAAAATATTTTCTCTATCAAGAATGCTTTGAAAAATATAAATTGCCAGACATTAGTGTTATAGTTATAAATCACTATTTTTTCTACGGCTTGTATAAAATGTTATAGGCAAGTTTATGTATTACAATGCTCCTAACGTTCAGATTATAATCAACTTACTTTTTTCATATCGCTCTTTTTATGAAAGGCTCTATCGTTAGGTTGTTTATTTTAACGTGAAAAAAGCGAAAAATAACGAGTTTCTATTATTTTTTTCGCCACTGTAGACGGTAATAATATTAAATACAAAAAAAATGTATTATTTCTCTTTAGAAACAAACAAGTGATATTTATTAAGCAAAACAAGTAATAAATATCAGCACCAACACCAACGTACACAAAAAAGATCGCAGATTCGTATTTTACTATTTACTTTGTCTTTATACACACGCAATTTCCTCGCGATACATCGTGATATTTTATAAACAATTTGCCACTGTACGCTGGTAAGCCGGGAAAAATAACGTAGTTTGATTTACGACAGGGGTTCACTTTTCCGGTACACAATTTTCTGCTAATTCTGTGCAATCTAGTTTTATGTCCGTAACCTTTACGTCAGCCATTTTCTGGGATATCTCTTACCCCTTGGCTGTGACAAAAATGACAGAAGGATTCAAACTATGGCGCGAGAAATATTCTCCGTTTTATTTATGTAGTATTGAACTAACAAATACGATGCCAGATAAGGTATTATTTGTGTTCCAATAAATCATTACAAATATTTCCATAGAATGATAAGATAATTTATAATAAATCTAAGATGAAAGTCATATATTTAACAAACATTGCATACTTAAAAAATACTTTAAAAGATAACATAGAAATTTGACAGAACATTAATTAAAGAAAAAATAATGTTTACAATGTATTTTTTTACCGGACATCGCTCTGAAAGTGAATTATGAGGATCTCCGCAGTATTTTTACAGCTTAATGTTTTCGACAATAAACTGATCAACCTAATAAACATTCATTCCTCAATTTTCATATGTCAAAAATTCCAAAAAATGTGGTAATCGAATCCGCATTCCCTGTATGCAAATCGCATACGCTAACCTCTGTCGGGAAGACTACGATTTTATAAATAACAATAATGTATCTTACCATCTAAAAAGTTAAAAACTCTATGGTTATGATTTTCATCGAAAATAATTTTTATTTTATGGAATATTCTAAAAGTTTGTTACATTAAATGGGTAAAATAATACACTTCCAACAAAGTTTGACGTATCTAGGGAAAACTTTACACCACGTCATTTGTATTGTACACAGTGTGTGTTCATGTAAGGCACAAATGGTTTGTTACGCACCATAGACTCCGTGTAAGACACTCATATTTTGAGTCACGAGTTCCATAGAATTGTTCACCAAGTTTTCCTCTAAACATTTTGCCCCAAAAACATGTTAAAACATTTCGAATGCACTAAGAAATTCATACAAAGAGTAAGTAAGACTTTCGTTGTAAAGAATGATTATTTATATGATAAAACTTTATCTCGTGTGTCAATGTATCCAAGAAACAAAATCTATATATTAATAACCTTTTTAAATATTCTTTAATATATTTTTTTAACTTTAAGCGATATCAAATCTCTTCGACTTTGTTGATTAGACGTGGAACTTTGACTTCACGAAGATAATTGCACCCGCAGTATGAGCCAATTTGCATGAACACATGAACTGTAATACAACAATATCTATAACATGAATCACATTGTTCTAGCTCTTCTTTTTAAAGGTTGTGCTAAATGAACAGTATTTGATTTTAGTAAAAAAATATAAACATTACAAACAGCAATAGATGTTCCATAAATTTTACAATGCTTTTACATTACTATTCCTAATAAAAAAATAGCCTGTTATTTATCTTAGCTGTAAATTTCACACCAAATTATATATTTTTAATACAATAATATCCGTTTACTAATATTACAATTTTCTAGGTAGTGAATCAATCATAATCTAGGCTGAAAGTTAAACTATATTTTAAAGATCAATCGGGATTTGTAATTTTTATTATTGCTGATAATTTATACACTGAAACAAATAATATCACCATAAAAAATTCTGAAATATATTCAAAGTATTGTCAGCATCAATGGAATTGTATTTAAGTTGAAAAATATACATGGATAGATTTTGTAAATGTGACATTATCTCACAAATACAAATGCGTTGCATGTTGTAATAAGCTGTATTTCCGGTAAGAATTAATTTTGAATGGCTTGAATATCAAATGTAAAAAGTTACTTAGGGATACAGCTCTTGTATTGTATTAAGAGCTTTAAGCTTTATATAATATATTATTAAAATAAACATATATTCAGAAAAGATATTTTGCGAAATAGAACATGATGTCCAACTATTTTTTCACGGCTGAAGAAAATCTGACATCAAATATGATGTACCATATATTTATGTATCACGTAAGAAGTACCGTCTTGTCATATAACACGCTCTGTGATTTACGTTCACGATATCATCATATAAACCCTTGTTTTATGATTTTCCACGTCAATACGTGAACAAATTACGTACTACACTGATGATATTATTAACAATACGTCCTAAAATATGGTGGCATCAAACACTAGTTTTGTTTATATGACAAGAAGGAAATATAATATTCCCTGTTGTAATACTAAAATATATATGGTAAATATTATCTGGTAATAAAGTTAATAAAGCTTATTAAAGGTTTTATTTTAAAAAGAAATGTTGCAAAAATATGTTCCTCAATTTCTCGGGATGATTAAAAGTTTGAAGAACATAGCAAATAATTTTACACTGCTCGTACTTTGATGCGCATCAGCATTGTATCTAGGAAATGTTTTTTATTAAAATTAAAATATCATCACAATAGTATATTGTATAAAATAAATATTCACGTTTTTAGTTTATATTATTATAATTTTATATTTCATAATCTCAAAGATTACTTTTCCACCCAAAGCTATGATACATACAGGGTGTAAAATTATATCTAGATAGTTATTTCAGATTCAGTTGTCATCATTTATCGAATTAAGGCTGTACTCTTACGACAACTATGAAAGTATATGCAGACAAAATCACTTTTTTCTAAATTTGTATTAGATATAGTATTATATTTCCAAAACATTAACATAACAATATCGTCAACGATCGATTAAAAATCGTATTTTTAATAGTTACTACTACCTTAAAATTATTAAAAATGAGTTCAATCTGTCATTATCAAGAATCATTTAATTCGACCTTAATAAATTTATCTAAAGTAGTAAATATGTTAAAACTCTAAAATACACACACAATAATCTATTAGACTAAGGTAATCAGCAATAGTTATATGACATGAAAAATTGTCTAAATAATTCTTGATAAATTTTAAAGTTTTATGTTCCATTGCTTAAATTTTCGTGTAAGGTGATGTAGTATTTTTACCACGATTTTTCATTATTGTGACCAAAAAGTTGACCATAGCGCACGCGCGAACCACGTCCCACGGCCTTCACACGTCCACCTGATAAATAACCTTGCATCTTTCTCTGGTGAGGTAGGTACAATGCGAAGATTTCCCAAGCGTCGTGACGTTACCGACGCCACTTGACAATGAGGGCGTCGTCCGTTCATACAACTAACATGAGTAGTATTTTTCACGTGTATTCTATTTTGAAATTGAAATATTAAACAAATTTTAAGAATAAAAAACACGATAAATTAATCTATTTAGATAATATTTTTCAGTGAATTCATAACTGAACAATAGATTTAAGTTTTTAACATTTACAATACATACTGATATCAGTTACTTATTTAACTAATTAGTAAATGCTGCTTGTAAGTGTAAAAAGTTTAAACGGCTAAAACTTCATTGATTGTATGAAAATATACCTAAACAAATCATTGAACAAAAACCATTTACATTATATAACTTTGAATGAATTATTTAAGTGATTTTTTTTTAATTTTCATCTTCATAATAAGTAGTACGACGATATAAATTTGTATGTTCTTATAATTATCAAACATGAAAAAATCTGTACATATAATTTAACATATCTTTAAGAAGAATGAAATTATTCATTCATAAGTTTAATAGAGTGTAATTTATGACCAAGAATATACCGCAATGCTTAAATTATATTAAATATTATAAGTAAAAAGAAAATCTACGAAAATTGTTAGGAATATTCGTGTATTTACCAAATTAATATGAAACAGTTTTATTTCTATATTTTTATATATAGTTATAAGAAGTTTTATAGTAATTCATTTTAATGCATAATGGTTATTGACCATTGCATAATATATTATAATAATAATACAAATCCGATAGATTGGTTTGTGACTTCCCTATGCAGTGTTAACTTTGTGACGTAATACACCTACCCATAAATATCAAGATTAATGTGTTTGACTTCTGTGTGTACTGCCCTTATTTTGATTTTAAATTTAAACAGCTGGAGACCAAAGTAGTTTTTTGATATGTACTTAAATCATCGATAAATTCACAATAGTATGGGTAAACAAAGGCGCTTTAGCAGTGTATAACAATAATCCTACATACAGATTACTATCTAAGATTCTAAGGTGTGATTTGACATCAATACGCTTCTTAATATCAATGTGCTTCGACATTATTAACATTTGATAAGTAATCGATAAACCACTATGACAATTCTATGCATACATCTGATATATTAAACAAAAGGATTCCAAAATTACGTAACCTAACCCTCTATAAATTACATTCTGTACGCACAAATTTTGACAATACGAAACCTTATATTGTACTATAGGTGTTTATCTCAGGGGGCCTTAAGGGTTTGTGAAAATTTGTAGGGAAAGGCCCTGAAGCGTCTGTCTAAAATGAAAAATTGTCTCCTCAATGAAATATGACGAAAATGATTCTGTTTTAGATATTGCCTCGAGAATGATTTATAAGCAGATTAAAAAAAAAACTTTTTAAAAAAAATACCGTTCAATCGTTATTAGAGACTTTAATTCTCTATCTACCATACAATTTTCCGATTATCAAATGCAAAAATTAAACCTACGTATATTTTGGAGAGATTATAACTTTGTTACGATTTTCTTCAAATCTTTGGGCATCCGTGTCCTGTATTTAAATACATATATTTTTTTAAAATACTGATTTTTATGACGTCTACGTCATAATATAGAAAAAAATAAAAAGAATTCGTACTATATTCTGACAACAGAGTAAATTGTAATATTTGCAATAAATATAGATACTTACTGTGAAGTGTTTTATGCATGCAGTGTTGTATTTTTTTGGCTTCTTCAATAAAATTTACGTTCCTTGGTGTGCTAAAGATGTCATTTTATGAAATTTACAATTCGCAATTTCCAACGCCTTACTATTAATATAATAATATAACTATACAACCAATAAATAATATTACAGTTCAAGGAAAAACTTTCATAACTCTTAAATATTAGAATACTATTAATTTCGTTGTCACTGGCAACGCATATTAACTGACAGTTAATTCAAAAATATTGTTATATTATTTATACTGTTCTGAATTGTTTAAAACTGGTAAACTTCCATATGTGAGATCACTGTTAGCGGGTTTCGCCTTTCGGCATCTTCAGGCTACATTATATGTGGGCGGTGAGCGAA
>JAGVSQ010006533.1:0-16255 GCA_022683975.1 Rhyacophila evoluta | reverse complement strand
ACAAGTCACAAGATATTCTTTTTTTTTTTTTTAATTATAATTTTTTATTTTTCTCTGTGTGATTTTTAAAATAGAAAACTATCTTTTATTAGTTCCAGAAAATATTATTGACAGTATTGTATGCTTGATATTAGATGTTGTGTAAAAGAAACACAGTAGTGAAAGTTTATAATACTAAACACAAAATGGTATGTATATACCGCAAATTATTACGATTTAAATGACGAACATATAGAAGAAAGTATCATAGATACAATGTCATGCATCAAATAAAAAAATTAAAAGTATTCCGCTCGAGTGCCATAAGGCTGTTACCAGAGATGCAGAATACCATTGAATAATAGTAAGTTATCTTATTTGATTCGTGGACAATTATGACACCTCAACTTATGGACTATTTTAAAGTTGATGGCCAATTTATGCGTATTAACGCGGAAAACAACCAAACCACAATTTAAAAAAAAAATAGTTTTCTATTTAATAACAACTGCATAAAATCTACTGTACTTCTACAAATATAAAAAAAAACGTTTCACAGTGGTAGGTATTATTACAATTATTCGAATATGCTACTTAATGATGTAAAATTCACAGTTTGTATTTTTTGTGTTACTTCCTTTTATTTAATTAATAATCAAAGTTTGTGTAAATACACAAATTAATTAAATCAGATAGCTTCTCGATAAAGTGTTTTTGTTGCAATTCTAAAATTAATCAGTTGCATTACTGCAATCATTAGTAGAAATCCAATACAACAAAATACCAAATTTTCCGTAGATAATTACTTTACGTACATTATTTTTAACCATATTTTTTATACCTATAGATATGTTAACACTGTAATACTATTTATTCGTTATGATAATACGTGAATTATACTTTATAAAGAAATATTTTACTGTAATTTACTTATTATTTGAGTTGGTTTCTTTTTGCGTAATTTCGCCATCTTAACAGTATGGGTGTATTCAGTGGAAGAGTATTGGTAGATTCGTGGATAGGTGTGTGTAAATGAGTGATACGATTGTGTGGGTTGACGAGAGCTTGAATGAAAGGAAGCTAATTCAGGTTGAGGCGGTGGTGGGCGTGACAAGGGGAGAGAGGAGAGGAAAGAGAAAGCGACTCGCCTTCTTCATTCATCCGAACTTAATAGTAGGACCTCTCAACAAAACAAAGTACTTCCTCGCATACATTTTCATATTACAAACACATACATCATTCAGTTGACGCTTTGTTTGAAATGAATGATTCGTATTTCCCCGACAATTTCACAGCATAATATCAATTTTCCACCATAAGCTTGATGTAAATATACAGTAATCATTGATTCAATATTAGTCGACTTCTCTCTTTTCAAATAATAATATCAACTTTTAGACTTTTATACCGTCTATAATACACAGTAAAACTTTGTATTGAAAAGCACAAACGAATTTGATGTAGCATTTTTTTTTTACAATAAATGTTGTTTTTGCATGACTATACATTTTCAATTTGTTTATATCATGTTTGGTCTGAATCTAGACCTCCACAATGTGAAGACTTGTTTAGATTTAAAAACGAAAAACAAAACTAAAAAAGATAACATAAATAAAATACAGTGTCCGCATTGTCAAGACTTGCTAAATTCATTGAGTATTCATTCTAAATTTAACAGCTATGGGAATCTAATCCACAATTTCCAGCGCTGAAGCGTTCACGCTTAACATTTCAGCTATCGAAGGGGCATGAATATTACTCTCAAATACAATGAAAAAAAATTAAGATTTGAACATTGCTACCTATTTTCTCGTCTTTATTCTAAACACTTATAATTGCGAAATATATTTCCAAAGCGAATTTATTCCACTATGCTGAAATTTATGGGAGAACAATATGAACAAGTAAATTTGTTTTTGTTCTCAATATCTTTCAAGTTAACTTTATATTTTTCTCTAAAAAAACCATTCGTTTAACGTCATTCAAATAAAATTTTGTGCATAATGGAATAAGTTTACTTTAAAATATACTGTTATATATTTTTCATATTTATCTAAATTAACATTAAAAAATAGCTTCCCATAATTACACCAGTTCAATTACTACATTAAATTTGTAAAACTGGCATTATATACCTTTATTCATCATTTTCCTTTTGACTTTTCACAAAAATCGTAGACTCTCTACGCCATGTAGAAGATCTACGCGTTTACGTAGATAATCTTTAATATATAAATAAATATGAAATGTTTCTTTTGTTTCACATCTTTAATTTTTCTTTTTCAATTCTAATCTGGCACATGAGAAACATTTTACAGTTTCAATAAAATTAATAAAATACTTTCAACTTTATAACATTACATTATACATAACTTCACCCAGATTATGTATTTTTGATATTAATAATACGTCACGAAATAAATGTTTAAAACTGTTTTATATTTTTTATTTAAATATGATATAATTACAAAGAATTTGTAAAACAACACAGTATTTAAAAAAAATCTTCAGTTCGTTAAAAATAAATTATTAAATTAAAAATTTAATTAAGCTTTTATAAGGTTTCGGTTTCATTAGTTTAAAGTATAGTCAAAGGTTTTTTATTCTTATATTATCTTTATAAAAGACGTAGAGTATTCTTTTTTCAACTTTAATTACTTTAACTATTATTTCTTACATTACTATAATATAGATATTATGTAGAGTACACGCTTCCACTCGGTCACTCCTGGATTCTCCGTCATTCGCTATGCATATATGCACCTGTCTTAGATCATACCAGTATCTCATTATTGTTTCGTTAAATACAGCTTACTGACAATAATCAATATTAGAGGATACTGAAATCTTGCGGAATAAAACGTAAGCATTATTGAAGCGAAACTAATATAGCGATCAGTACACTAATACACCCAAGTATAAATAAATTTTTAACTAGATTTTAGTAGTAATTTTTATACTTATTTTCAGATAGCAAATCGAATAGAATTTCCATTATCTTAACACTTGGCCTGCGGGAAGCGTAATATTACGTTATTGTGTACTCCAGCGGTTATCTGCCAGACTCGGAGCGTTTCATGTCTCATATTTTAAATATTTTGACAGCCAACTGTAGTCAAATACTCTTGTTACGTTTTTATAAGAAAACCAGAAAACTTTCTCACTCTATACTTCGTAAATATCGTCACTCCTCATATCAATTTACATGTCTGTTAAGCCTAATCTATCCTAGCCTCTCATTTTGGACCGAAATCATCTTCCTTGGTTTAGTACACTTTTTTTTTCAGTTCCAGTAAAGCATTTTAAATACTCTGTTAAGTTTTAAATGAGTATATTAACGCCGATGAGGATTATTTTACATTTACTGAGATGTTGATAAATTTGTTCTGCATAGAATTTTTAATACAATCAACAAAAAAATATTGAAATATTTAAGATGCTTTAGTAAATATGTTTATTTTCGCAAATGTGAACCGCATTTTGCGAATTCCCCAAAAGTAGCTCGCAGGTTAAGTGTCAATATCAACAATTAAGTTGTATAAATTAACGTCCACTTAAATGTTGTTTCCAAAAGATTAAAAATAAAAGAAAAATACTTCAAATGAAATATACTAAAAACATCCTTAGCACTGTAAGTAATCGCTAAAGCAAATAGAGATACAAAAGTAACGTAAAGAATAAAATGTAATGAAACGGGGGAAAAGTTCCCTCGATTATTACATAAAAAGGCATTGAAATGTATAACATAACACATATAAATATGCTTTTATGCAAACTTTAACAAAGAAGTTCTTTCTCTTTGTTATTTTATTTTCAATAAAATTTTAAGGGGAAGTATACATATTTACGTGGATATTTAAAAAAGCTTTTACTCAACAACAAGTATCGCTTTTTCTAAATACAGTATAAAATTCAATTATTTTTTGTGAATAACATTATACTATATAATAAATACGTTTTATATTAAACGAAACCAAAAACAAAGCAGGTAAATTTTATTTAGCCGTATTATGATACTTGATGTAACATATTGAAGGTTTTTTCAAGAATGTTATAAAAGTCTGTCAGTTATGAAAGCATTTAAAGCGAGAATTTTGTTGAGGTATATTATGTAATATGGATTCACCTTAATATTAATTGGGAAATAACTTTAATTAGTGTAGCTAAATCCATATTTTGCCTGAATATCGGATAATAATTACATTCTATAGTTTAAAAATGCGTTTTTATTTAAGGGAAAATGTATTTTTTATTCACAAAAGGGTGAAAATTATGTGGCATATTTACTTTTCGGCGATATTCAATGAAATTTTTTACACTTTAAAGAACGTTCAACGTTTTTTATACTCTATTCAAATATATTTGTTCAACAATCGTGATATACGGTAGATAGAAAGGAGAGTAAAATAAGTGAAAAAATTTTCAGATTTCGAAATGAAAGGTGTATACATGTGTAGACTATTAACTAAAGTGAGTAAAACATTCCGTTCTTTAAATTAAATTACTTCATCGTTAAAAATAAAAATTACGCACTAAAATGAACTATTATATTTACAGTTTTCGATGTGCATCAAAAAATTCTACGGTTTTCCAAAGATTGTTTATTATATTTGACACACGAACCATATTTATAATAGGTAATAAAAAAAATTATCTCAATTTATTTTTAATGGGAAATCATCTCAAAATTGTTTTAAATTTGTAAATAAAATCTACTTTGAATTTTTTTTTTAATTTTAATTTTTAAACCTAGAATTTTGAAAGATACATAAATTTAAATAACGTAGGCTTCATTCTGGTATGTGCATTTTCGTTATAACATACTTTTCTATGAAATAATCATCACATATATCGATATTCATTATATTATAAATCTTTATTAATGTACGAGATTATTTGATATCATTCTGTGTTTACCTATAATATACGTATGACAAAGAAAAAATATAATTATCAACCGTTTTTAATTAATAAATCTTTTTAACGGTGATAATAAGTAACAGTGATATGTATTAAAAGCTCTTGTGTACAAAGCTGTTAATTATGTATTTTATAAGAGACCATCTCGCTTGGGGTAACGTGTTATCCCCTGACACGACTTTAGATCGAGTGTCAAACGGATGAAGAGGGTACGGTCTAGCGGCCAATGCTATGCTCATTTGGTTCAATAAGCGATAAAAATGCTTCAAGCTGGTATGGTGCAACATTTAATTACGAAATTAATTAAGGTTTTATTACTTAATTCGACTTTTGAGGCTTTATATATTGACATAACACTTCATAGTATAAATTCAAGTTACGCACATAAAAGTCAATTAAAACAAAAGAAAAATGTCAGTTAATAAACTTTCGGATGGTTTTTCTAAAAAAATGTGGCAAGGTCTTTATTTTTTTATGGATACATTTTATAATAAACTTTTGACATTAAATGAAATTCAAAACTGTAATAAAGTTTTGTTTTTCAGCCGCGTGAGTTTAGAAAATAAAGATTTTTTGCGAATACATGAATCGAGTATGATTTGAATTCCGTAGTCACATTAAGATGTGTTTATTTCACACGTATATACAAATAATAAAACAAGTTCTAGTATAATAATATTTTAGTTGAATGACTGACTGCCAACCCATACTCATTAAATCTTTTCTTTGGTTGATGATTTTACTACATTTCATTTCAATTCCGTGTTTTATTTAAGGCCAAGAATAAAAAAACATCTTATGTGTTTAAAAAAGTTTTAAAATGTTGCTTCATAGACGTCGTGATCCACGGAGCAACACGTATCCACACTACTGATACACAAATACGGACCCAATAAGCACTTATTGCAATAGTTTTCACTGACGTAGCGTCATAACAGCCTTAGTGTGTGTATATTTCACTAGTGTTAATGTATCCATGAACGAACTGAAGCCTGAAACGTGTATCTCTTTTCATTCTTAATTAAAATACCCAACCGATATATATCGTTTGTCTTTTTTTCTCTTATAGCTCGATTGCAAATATCTTTCTCATTCATGTTATTTATTCTGAAGACAAAGTTGGTTATACAGTACGTCCTCTTTTGGCGTACACATCATATATTGTTCACTGTCTCTCTCTGCTGTAGGGGCTGCAAAGGCTTGGTACTTTTATCTGGGTCTGAGTCCCAGTACATATTTGACTCTCAGCTTGTTAACAGCGCTCAGTGTAACACTATACGAAAAACAAGTCATTCAAAATCTATGTCTAACTATTTGAAATATATATTTTGATTGAATTTAACTCAATTGCTGATTATAAAAATTGAATTATTATATCGACGAAGAAGTGAAAGAAAGGACATTTTTTTTAGTAAAAACAGTGGCAATTGTTTTTACAACTAATATTTGACAAAAAAGATATATGTAAATATACAATATATCAAACGGTAATAACAGTATATATATCAAATATTTTTTTTAAAATACTCACGTTTTGCTTTTCATTTATTTACCGAAAGAACATCAATAAAATATTTTTAAAAAATGATTACAAAAAAGCTTTAATTTTATCGTATCACAATAAAAAGTGAAATAATTTTGAATTGAAAATACATTTCATTTCCTTTAAAAAATATAGGAAATTTTAAAACTACGTTTTATAGACTGAACGAAGAAAATATATATTTATAAAATTAAAACACATATTTTGGGAAATCATTGTGTCAATAAAAAAAATAATACATATTATAGACATTCATATCTATTATTATATCATAATAGAATAAATAAATAATCATATTAAAAACACTCTAAATGTAAATTATAAAAATAATTGAAACGTGATTGACAATAAAAAAATTCACGCGTCATTTGTCTTCCTAAGAAATTATATTCCAATTAATTCAAATACAACTGTGCCCTATTCATGACAATAACAAATAAATCCTTTTGAAATTATAATTAACTATTTATTATACCGAATATTTAAAAACTCGTGCTCGTATACAGATTTTACCAAACAGCGCTTATCACAATATTAAAGGTAAGATATTTTAATATTTTCATAATTATTTAAATATAATGGTTTCAGTTTACTGTAGTAATTCTTTTTTATTTATTAGTATTAGACTTGTAGCAATATATTTATTGTTGTCATTTTTTTATGACTTTTTGTTTTAATTTGAAGCTCGTTTTTTTAGAATTTTTTTTTTGTATTTAGCTAAAGCAAATATTCGAATACATCTTTAAATAATAATTGTCCTTTTTCTTTGTAATGAAATAATCAGTTTTATTTGTTTGCTTAACATATTCATCTAAATTAAGAATACACCTAGACCTCGTATAACACGATGCTTCTACAACACATTTTCGATATAACACGGTTGAAGAATTGTTGCATATTCTTATATAACACGTTTTATATAACACAGTTTTAGAAAAAATAATCAATTATAAAATAATTAATATTTCTGATTTGGACACCTCTAGAACTTGCCATCAGAAAAATATTTTACTAGTCATATTTTACAGATTCATGGTCAAAAAAATAAAAACAATCCACTTTTAAAGATTGTTGGAAATGTTGTGGTCAAAGGTAGTCATTGGAGAAAATGTTGTATTATCAATAAAAGATGAATATGAAAAGACAATTAACAATTGTTGTGGTATTGGCGGAGAAGGATTTGATGACCTGGATATTCAATACATACATTGAGAAAATATTGGATGACGGTGCTGTTAATACTACTCGAAATTTTAGATGAGCTTATCACGATCAATGAGTCAGAAAGCAGTTGCACGTGTTTCAGATTGAAAACAATAAATGAAGTTGTTTGATAAATCAGAGCATTACATTATTGAAAATTTTCCTCTTCCATGCAGTTCAAGAGAAAAATACAAAATTGCTTATCATGCACGCTATTGCACGTTTAAAGCAGACAATCGCTTATAATACAGTTTTAAAAGTTATATCTAAAAATTCTCAAGAGCCTTCTGATAATAAAAACTATCTGGAAAAGGACTTGAATAAATATTCCTCTGAACGATAATCTTAATAAGTATTCTATATTATCTAAGTATTATAAATCAATACTTAATTGTTTATTGAAAAAAAAATAAAGAATATATCTAAGCTTCGATATTTTTTGGAACGCAAAGCCTAAGTTTATATGAACTTCAAGCCTCGTATAACACGGATTTGTACTACACAACGTTTTTTGGAACAATGTGAACGCGTTATACGCGGTCCGAGTTTTTATTCAAAAAGGTTAAAAAATATATAAAAATATTTTTATTGAATTTTAACTGAATTTGAAAATTAGATTTACACAAACCGAATAAATTTAAAATAAATATCTTCAACGTTATTTTCCTGTGACATTTATTTAGTCATTATTTTAAGCCGACCTGCAATCTAGGATTCTTTACTATTTCTCAATATATATGTATACTTTTTTTTACTAAATCACTTCACAAAAATATTTTTCTTCATATTTATCAAAAATACCACTCGGATACCTTAACTATATGAAATAATATATGTATATTTATTATTTATTTCCAGATGAAAGATACATTTCCAGAAAATTAAATATTTATGGCCATAAGTTGGCAACACGTATGATAAATTTGTTGAATTCTTCATGAAGACCAAAAATCCTTACAAAAAATAATTAACGGGAAATAAATGAAATGCATACACTGTTTTTAAATGAAAATAAGCATTATTTTACAACAAATTGTACTTTATTTATATTAATACTCCCATACTTATTTTTTTAAGAATTTATCCTATATATTTAATCAATTGTATGATACGTGCTGTCAACTTATGGCCATCAATATACTGAATTTAATTTAAAAAAGACTCCGTATATGTTTCATTAGATTAAAAATATACCCATGTTACCATCAAAAATATATCAACTTACAAGCTTTCTTTCTTGACTTGATTTTTATAATCGCGTATTTAATCTTTTAATATTTTATGTCGATTCAGATCATGAATGCTTATGATAACGCAATTTGCTTTTACAGCGATTAGTTCACGTAAAAAATACATAAAAAATCGTTAAATTAACTTTCGCATTGATTATTTATTATTTATTATGATTATTTTGCGGCACACTAAACGCAAATATTGTGATGGTTAACAAAATCAATAAATTAACGACAAAAATTTGTTTATAATAATTTTGTTACATATTTCTGTAACTTTGAATTTCACAAGTATTGAAAAGAATAGAGAATTATATGGATTCTAGGTAGGTATGATTCATATCCTGCCTCAGTCTTTTATCTTGTCTCTTTAGTTAGAAACATAAATTTAAAGCAATTGTTTTCTCAGAAATAGCATACTCGTAAGTACATCAAATTGTATGGTAGCTTTAATGAATGAAATTTTAATTAGTACCTTACGCATCTAAATACTTTTCATTTCGTTTCGTTCATTCACTTTTGGCTACTGACTAACGCTTTATGTAAACACATTTTTAATTGCTCCAAAATCTGCCTAGATGTAATTAAATTGAATATATTTCAAGGTGATTGATTTGCTACGTGGTTATTTATTTCTTCTGGTTTGTATTGTCATATAATTAATTAGTCGTCGTATTTTTCAAAGTTTGTGTTCAAAATTTTCAAACTTGATAGTCATATAACATCATTGAATTTATGGCAGTACTTACTAAAGGCATCAAATCTAGTAGCACTAATAAATATTTTTTTTTTTGTTAAAATTTCCATAATTTCAATTGAAAATGTTCCAAAGATTGAATAAATTATCAATCATAACAAAGTAATAACATCATATTATATTATCATTAAATTAAAAAATATTATTGGATATCATTTTTAATAATATAAAGAAAAACCGTCACAATAATTATAGTTTTTTTGGTAAAAAAATAATTCAAAGTATTTATTGTACAGCATAGTTTTTAAACTGGCCCACTACGAGTATTTTATAATGATAATTCGTTCAATTTTCAAAATAAGATAACACCTATTATATTTTACTATGAAACTTATTTTTATATAACATTTTTACAGATATAGTAAATCAATAACTGTCGGTAATATATAATACTGCAACATGGTGACATTATATATATATTTTATTCGAATTACTAAAAAATAAATTCTGGAGAAGACATTGCATTCAAATAATAATTTATATTTAAAATACAGCAGAGTTTTTATAGACAGACATTCATCGGTATGTAATATTACTTAAATTAACTATTTATTCACATATTTGAATCAATCTGAATCCAATCTTTACGTAACATTTTTTCTATAACATTGATTTGAATGAATTAACATTAGGAGAAAGCAAAACATGGTATATTGGACTAAGTTTAGTTTAATATTCACATATAAATTTAAATCATAATTTTCAAATGAAAATGGACCATATAAACTATCATATTATAATTTATCAGATTTTTCAGTTTTACAATTGATTGTTAACTATTTTTGTCAATTTAAATAAATCTACGCTCAGAATCTAAATATACACGAAAAATCAACAAGTGAGCTTAATGTAGCTACCGGATTCAAGCCACTTAAAACCTCTACTCGTCGGCGTATATATTATGTAAGCCGAATATATAAAGCAATTTTTAATTTTAATAAAATAATGTTTTACCGTCTCATAAATTTTATAAATGCTGCAGTAAAACATTATTCCTTAAAACCTTTTAGCGTTCAATTAGATTTTTATAGCCCAGCCATAATCCGTTAAGCATATTTTGAGGTGAGTTCTGTGAAGTATTACAAAAACCAGTAAGTATTTTTCACCCGACACACATAAAAATAAATTTTCCAGAGACTTATTTTAGTAATAAAAAGGTGGGTAGTCAAAGTAGCCAAAAACAAATTATCTGAAACGTGTATAACATTTAAACGACCGTAAATTGTACGTTCAGTTATATCTTTAAAGTTTTGTGATAAATCTATGGGATTTACTTAAAATACGAGTGTATCAACTTATACTTTTTCCGTTTCTAAAGTGTATATATAGATCTTACCAGTAATAATATTCCAACTCCAAAAACCAAATACATATTCCGATTGAAAATATGCGGTTTTTCCAAACAAATAGTCTCTTTTTTACTATCAATTTTAATTTTATAAGCAGTTTATTAGTAATCTCCAATGGATATAATGCATTTGCAGAAAAAATCGTCGGGTTTGAACAAATCCTTACTGAAACGCGCCCAATTCTATCAACAAGACAACGAAAATAAAATTCTACCTTTATATGATTCCGGATCTTTGTAATTATAGTTATGCAATACAATTATATATCAATGGCCATAAGATGACAACACGTTTCATACATACATTTGTTAAATTGTTCAATAGGACCAAAAAATCTTTAAGAAATCAGTATAGGTAAACTAATGAAAATGTAATAAAGTAATTCATTATCCGCATATTTACAATGATTTTTGGTCCTCCTAAACGGTTAAACAAATGTGTGATATGTGTTGCCATCGATATGTTAGTTTGCCCATAATTGTCATATAATGCTATAATGCTAAAATTGTTGACTTAGAAACTTACGTACCTTAAATGAAAGATCTCCAAAATACATTTAGAGTTCATACAGACGTTTTATAGCTAACACGTCATGGTGATATTTTCCAAGAAAAAATATTACTTTTCTAAGAAAAGATAAACTTGTGAAACGATCAAGAATACATTCGTGAAATTATTCTTACTAGTACTTAATTTTCATATGATCAACAATCAAACCCAGCTGGTCGGCATGATTTTTCATTCGATAATTAATTAATCAAGATAATTTTTTATTTAAATTAATGTCACGCTTTTAAATTATATATTGTATTTGAATCTGTGAATGTTTGATTTATTCAGCTGTCACTAATAAATAAGTCTTTGTTATCACGGCAGAATTTGAATTTATTAATTTGAAACATCGTAAAAATTTCTAAAAACAATTTATGTAATATTTTCAGCGTAAAATAAACCCTTTTTAAGAAAAATTATTTGACAAAAAAAATAAGCCGAGTAATATGGTATTTATAGATTTAATATTTATTCGGAAAAATTTTCTTTTGTTTCACTGTTGGATCGTTGATTTCGAACAAATTATTTGTTTTTCGAAGATTTAACAGAAGAAAGCGTTAATACTTATTTTAAAATTCTACCCATTTTAAATATTCAAATAATTATCGGTTTCAAGTTGAAAAAAGTCATCTGTAGTAAATTATAATGTGTACTTGAAATAATTTGACATATTCCAACGGCAGTTTAATTTGTCATAACGAAATATATACAGCAAACTGGTGATTAAGCAAAACAACGACAATACAGCCACCTGTCGAGAATTTAAGTCAACATTTTTTTCTTTTAAGTCGTTTTTAAAGTAATATCGTAATTCTACAAATATACTAATTGAAGAAATATTATTTAACGAAAAATTTGAATCATATTTTAAGCATTAATATAATTAAAATTATAAAGTTCAATTACTTCTGAATTAAAAAATAATAAGCTTTAACTGAATTGATGTTTTCTTAGTACCACTATTTCATAATGATTTTTTATGAATAATCATAACTATATTGGTTAGCAGTCTAATGTATAAATATTTGAGTTTTAAACTTATTATCAAGACTATCGTTTGGAAAAAGTCTCACAACTAAAATAGCAATCGAAAAGAATATTCTATATGCATAATTATTAAGCATTAAAATAATATTATAAAGAAGATTTTATTTATCAAACTTTTGTAAATTCTATTTAAATTGAGGCCATCTGAATTCAATCAACAATGAGTTTTTAATGTAGAACGATAAGATATGATTCAAATTAAAAAAAACGTCATATTAGTCGTTATTTCAGAAAAATGTCATTCAAAATAAGCTACCGTGTAATATGATTTTATATTTATGCTAATGAGATATTGAAATCTGTATCTATCATAGAATAAAACCGCATTTTCTTGTAACAGACTCTCTGCTTTTTCAAATAATAAAAACGGATAACTTCACATAATAAAAGAAAAACCGAATTTCCCAGAGCAGTAAAAAGCGGCCTTAAAAAATGTCGACGAAAATATGCTATAACCATAAATATACGAGGAGGTTTTTTTGTATGCATATCATGTGTTGTACATATTACGATGGCCGTACTTGGAAAATATATAAGCACCTTTATTTTTTTTACTGCGTTGTTATATCTTTATGAAAACTTTTTGTGTGAAATACCCACAAGCCATTCGTTTCGATAAACACTAAACTTTTGTTTTAGGCTCGTGATATAAATAAATTATAATGCCGAGAAAAAATATCAGGTTTGCCACCGAAAAACTTGTTAGACAACTTTTAGTATAAATTAAGCAAAACGGATTAAAACACAGAACTTTCATCGAGCATACAACACCCGAAATTCTTGAATATCACAGAGCTTTTACATGAATCGATAAAATAACAGTTTTTTAATATAGTCATAAAATAATAATATTTTATAAGATATATATAGCATATATATAATATATCGAAAAATTATTAGAGAAAAATAATTCTTACTTGTTTGTTCTCAATATGTATCGCGCTGTAGTGTGGTCATAATTAGAACAACTTAAATACAAAATTGAACTTTGTGAGTCACTGCATAATTCTGTTTTTTTTTTTTTGTTTTAATGTTGTTGCACCATTATGTTCTGTTATCTTGACGTTTATCGAAGTTATATATTTATATTACAACAAGAATCTCACTCATATTTCAAAACAAAATTGACCAAAATCTAATTGAAAAAGTATTATTTTTATTCAAATATTAAAAAAACACTCGCAAAATTTAAAAAAGTTAAAAAATACCAAATCTTATGAAATAAATCTTTTAACAGTCTTTACACTGCCGAGATCTATGTGGAATAGTTATATTCTAATTTATTGTTGATATCCATATACTTCACTTTGTGAATATAAATAGATATGAATATATATTGATATGAATATATAAATAGATATGAACATATATATATATACAGATAAATAAAATCGAATTTTTTGGCAAAAGTAACAATGAAATTTTTACTAATATATCATAAAGAATAAATATTCTATGAGATATGTACATTGTATATGCATTGATTTTAATTCAATAATTTACATAATTATTATTATTTTTTATATAAATAATTTTCTTAAATACTTGCTATAAAATGCACGTTAAATATTTAAGGTAAAAACCGTTTTTATTTTTGAAGAATGTAAAATGGTAGCCAATACTGTAGTTCTAAATAACGATTCAGCAGTTTGGCACTAGGCAACAATCGATCGTTTCTCTAAAACGCCTTATTTCTAAATGTTCTCTTCAAACCGAATCATATTAAAAGGTTCTAAAGAATTATATTTCAACTAAATTTACTTTCAAATCGAGGGAGCAGACAGGACTATAATAATATTTTAGAACAATGAGCTTTTCCAAGTGATCAAATCCCTACAATTCCGGCGATTAACAAAAGTTCACTTAAAAACATTCATTTGTTACGATTTTCGTGAAAATTATTATTACTACTTTACCGGAATACCGGAATACCGGTTTATACTAATTTATTTATGCGGCTGTCTCGCAAAATGAAAGTTTCATAATGATAAATATTTCCTCACTTATTTTGAGGATAGAATGTAAAATATTTTGTTCCATACATGGAAATGAATAAATTGATCAAAGATAGCATTATCTAATGTAACATTATGATATGTTTTTTTCTCTAATATCTTTAGAATCTTATGCGTCGATGGCCATATGTAGATACTATATCTCTAGACTTTGACCATTTTGTTTATATTTTTACGACAATATTTTGAACAGCATAATTAACATCTTTTTTATCTTTCCTAATCAGATAAAACTCATGCGTCAACGACCTTACCCTTTCTTTTTCAATACCACTAACTATCATCGGCTTCTTAAGACTGTACTATCTCCTGGTAATGAAATATATTAAAATACAGCTGCTTACATGACATTTTAGAAACACCATGAAAATAAATAAGTCAATATAGTAATTGTACAGACCATTTCAAAGTATTCACGTTAATATTTAATCGTAAGTTTAATCGGAGTAAAATAGTAGACTACAAAAATATAAACCTATGTATAATTTTGAGTTCGGTAACTATGCCAGTTCAAAAATTTTCTCTTGATGGATATTCATTAATTCTCCACGTTTGGAGTGGACATGGTGAAAAGGACACGCGTCTGACTCAAATTATTATATATTAAACTAGCAGTTTAACTTTGGTAGAATCTTATTCTCAATAATCTTTGTTTATCGTTACTATGGTTTTAGAGTTGCGAAAATTGATATATGTGAATTTTAAATATGAATCTCAATAATTTAATGATTTATCTTTTTTTATTTAACTGTGAAAATACAGCTGTATATAACAGCTGATTTAATAAATTTAATTTTATTTTTTATTAAATTTATTAAATCAGCTGTTATATACAGCTGTATTTTCACAGTTAAATTTTAAGTTTATATTTTTTAATGATTTTAAATCTTGCATGTGTCCATTAATATTTGATAACTTCAGCAACATTTCCATGTAAAGAGAAAATTTTGGCTAAATAAATTATTTACAAGATCCATTTTAGTGTGTCTTACAAATTACAATATAGTTTGAATGGTGTTTGTCCTTAATAAGTGACTATTCAATTCTGTACTTTTGAAAATTATATTTACTTAAAAAATTGTGGGATTGGGATCCACCACTTTCAGTATAGAAGCGCACGCGCTCACAAATCAAACACATCTATATGTTAAATATTACATATTGTTACACAATATGTGTACACTAACCGATAACTTATTATATATCATTTCGTACCATAACTCAAATACGAATGTAGCACTCGTATAATCTTTGTACTTAATAATTGAAATTTAATTTAATATTTGATGCTTGGAAATGAATTGCCCACGCGTGCCACTGAGAATCGCTTCGAAACACAATTGCATCAAAAAGCTTTGTTATCTTTATAATATAAAGATACCTGAAAAAATACTGTGGATATATGTTTGTACATTGTACACTAACATTGTATTTGGCCATTATATGTATTCTTCAGCAACAATTGTTTTAATAAATTGGCAAACAAGTAAATTACGCCATATTTTTTTACACCGAGACGTTATGAAAGTCATTTCTCAGAATCTTAATTCAATGGGCTTAACTTTGTTCTTTATAGGATTTCTTTACTGTAAATTGTACTGTGATTGCCTATTAGGTTGAGTAATTGTCTGACAAACAATTCTCGTAAAAAAATAATC